>SRSI01000062.1:0-309215 GCA_005656395.1 Strongyloides papillosus
GGTGAGGGCCAAGGAATGAGGTATGGTATGGCATCAATGCAGGGATGGAGAGTTGATATGGAGGATGCTCATGATGTTCAAATCGCTATGTCTAATGAGCCACCCTTTGATAAGTGGTCTTTTTTTGCCGTCTTTGATGGGCATGCTGGACCTAACGCTGCTAAACATGCTGCTGAAAATTTATTAAAAACTATTATGGAAACTCCAGAGTTTGAGAAGTTACTTCAACACCTTAAGGATACTGGTGGTACTATAGATGATGAGACACGTAAACTTATTGGAAAAGGTTTAATTAATGGTTTCTTGAGGCATGATGAAATGTTACATAATCAACCTAAACCTGAAAGTAGTGGAACAACAGCCATTGCTGCAATAGTAACACCAGAATATGTATTCTTGTAAATTTAGGTGATTCTAGAGCTATATTTGTAAAAAGGATTCTGAAGTTATTGCTACCGAGGATCATAAACCATATAATGAGAAGGAAAAAGAGAGAATTGTTAAGGCTGGTGGAAATGTTATGATATCTCGTGTTAATGGTGCTTTAGCTGTCTCCAGAGCTTTTGGAGATTTTGAATATAAGAATGTTCCTAATCTCTCATCAACAGAACAACTAGTATCTCCTGAACCAGACGTTTATGAGGTCCAGAGAGACAGTAATGCGGATGAATTCTTCGTTCTAGCATGTGATGGAAGTTTATGATGTATTGAGTAATGAGGAGTTAGCAGATTTGGTTAGAGAAAGACTTATTGCAGAGGATGATCTAAGAGTAGTAACAAATCAAGTCCTCGATTATGCTTTATCAAAAGGATCACGTGATAATATGACATTAATTCTCGTTACCCTAAAACAAGCTCCAACAGTTAATAATGAGATAGCGGAAAAAGAAAAATGTTGGGTGGAAAAATTGAATGTTGTTATTAAAGATGTCATTACAGAATTGAAGGGTGAATGTGAGGATGGTGAGAAAGTCTGCCTTGAGGTTGCTGTTCGCAAGGTAAATGAATCTGATGTCATTAAGGATTCTCCAATAAAGAATGTCACTTATCATACAAGATATTATGTTGATAAGGCTCTCAATGATTTTTATGATGGTAACCGTTATGAAGGTGATGATGAAGGAGAGGATAAAAATAATTGAATATCGTCTAATTAATCAATTAATCATTAATAATACAAATAACACCGTGGATATCTAATAATGAATTTCAAATGCTTAGAAATTTTTTTATTCCTTTTTTCTAAACTCGTATATATGTGTATTATATAATCTTTTTTTTATTTGGTACAATTTGATTATTCGGGTTCCATTATAAAAAAAGAAATTAAAGCATAAAAAAGTTCAAAGGTGTAACTTGTTATTTTATTTATTCAAGTATAACACTTATGTTAAATGAAATCAAATATAGTATTTGTTTGGTAAATCATAGTATAAAGGTCTTTGAACGGCTTTTCAAAGCAATTGTTGATATGTTATCAATTTATTTTTTTAACTTAAATTTGAGTACACTGGGCTCGTCTATTCAAACAGTACCGTTATTTTTTAATTCATTTTCTTACTAGTAAATAAAAGACTTACCACTACTTATTAATACATATTATCTATGAAATTAAATTCGTTTTTGTAACAAAAATTTTAAACAAACAAATAATGATTAAATTTCAAAGTGCATCCTGAAGGAGATGGCTGTGTTTTCAATTTTTTTCCTAGAACTAAATAATTTTTGGAATTTTTGTTTGAAAATAAAAACAATTATATAACAGGAAGATTAAATGAAGATGCATGGGATTTTAAAATAATAAATATAACATCTACAAATATTTATTAGTACTTAAAGATCACAACCTCCTACATATTTATTTCATAACAAATAGTTCATAAAACGGTTTCTTCATCTATGTCAGATATGTAAATAATAATATATGACTCATTTAATATAGTTTTTTTCCCACATACACTGACAGCCTTCTATGACCGGAAAAACATTTTCATTGAATGTTTATTTTTATTCAAAACAAAAAACCTCCTCTCTTGACTAATAATTTAATCATAGAATAAACTTAAAATATCTCCTATTTAATAATGTTAATTTTTTTCTCTAGCATTTATAATTTAATTTCTTTAAGGCAAAACAAATTTAAAAAGAAAGAATTATTAGAAATGTGAAGTACACACTTTTTTTTTCTATTACTAACCCACAATTGAATCTTGACATTTTTTGCATTTTATAATAGTTGTTACAATTAATAGTACACTCTTAAAGAGAAAGAAAACACATTTAAATGTTAAAATTTGTTATCTATATTGCATGTTAATAAAATAAGTTTTTTAAAATAATCCATTGATCTATATATTATTAATATATGTGTTGTAAATATATAACTATATAAATTATAGTAATAAAACTCTACCGTCATTTTTAACAGCAATCTCTTAACATAAGAATTCAAAAAAAATTACGACAACTGCCACATGATAAAATATTTTATCGTTATACACTTGAGAAAATGTATGTAATTTTGATGTGTTTGATTTTAAGAATTTGTTGGTTCAAAGATATGAGTGTACCTCTACTTTTTAACATTTTCCCAATTGCAAAATATTCAAATCTTTCTCGTCTTATCAATATTTATCATATTTATATATAAATTTGTATATAGATATTTATTTATTTTTTTATATATATTTTAGATGTTAGGAAACATCACGAATGATGATAATGTATTTTTAACAAAAGATGGACTTTTTAATCATTTTTGTATCATTGGGCAGGATGATTTTGGTAGTATGAATGAGGTATCTAATCCTATTAATAATAATAAAAAACCACCAATAACAGATATTGATATAATTATCCCAAATTTGTTGGAGGAGATCCCGGAGAATTTTGAAATTATAACAACAACATATGGTGGATCATCTGCAAATCTTTTTGGTAAAAATTTAGTCCTCAAGGAGTGTTATATCATCTTTAAACGGGGTTATGATAAACCACCAATCATTGACATTGGTATTATTGACAAAGCCAAAAATGAACAATCTACATCTGACTCAGTTATTTTATCAAAAACAAGATATGGTAATTCAGCTAATCTCTCGAATACTATAACTGGTAAAATGTACCTAATTTATAAAAGAGCATCCGTAGATTATTCATTAGATGATATGGTTGTTGGTGATATTTGTGTTATTAATGAATCTAAAAACGAGAAAGTGCCAGGAAATTTTTTCAAAATACCAAAAAGTATTAATAAAGGCATAATAAATAATGAAATATTTATATGCTATAGGAAAGAGAAAATAAAACAGAAAGAGATATTATTTAATGCCAAACTTCTTGATAGTTTTCCTAAATTTGATGATATAAATAGTATTAATATTTTACCAATGTTTTGTATGCCAGAGGGGACGAGGATATTATGTTGGAGGGATACAAAAAAACACCCAAGTCCATTTACAAATACTTTTATTTTAACAGAAAAAGACGGAAGGAGAGTTTATGGAACGACGTATGGTTTTTATGAAAAATTTAATGGAGATTTGAGTGATGATCAACTGGAGAGATTGGGAATTAAAAGGTATAATGATAGTTACATTGATAAAGATGAAGTAACATACCAATTGTATAAAAATATTTCAATATCTTTTATCTCGAATCTTCCTTATTTTGATAGTTTTCACATGATTCTTCAATATATAAGAAAAATGGTATATGATAATAATAATTTTTGTATTGAAAGATTTCTATCTAATCTGGTAAGTTTTCTTCTTCATAATTTGTTGTTTTATTTTTTTTTGCAGCTATATGAAATTGTTTATCCAATACCAAAGAATCCTCATTTTAAATTGGCTCTTGGAAGAGAGGAAGTTTTTTTTAATTTTTCTAACTTTAATGACTTTCCAATATGTGGATCATCCTATGTTGATACATTAAGATTAATTGGCCCAATAAATCTTATGATTCTGGTTGTCTCAGCAATCACAGAAAGGAACATCATTTTTCATTCAATGAGATCACATCTAATAACAATCATATGTGAAAGTATAACATCTCTAATGTTCCCATTTTTCTGGGATTTTCCCTACATACCACATTGTCCATTGGAAAGTTTCACAATATTTGAATGCCCCTGCCCATACATAGTTGGAGTTGATTCAAAATATTTTGATGAAATAACCAATTATCCAAAAGAGACAATATGTTTTGGTATTGATACAAACACTATATCATTAACAAAAGATGAGATTAAAAAAATTTATAATTCACTACCAATGCATAGCGCAAAATATTTGAGAGTCAGTCTAACAGAAGTTTACAATGAATTGATGGAGGAGGATGGTCGATTAAAAAATATAAAAAATTCCCCAGACCCATTAGTACATATGTCCTTGAAGAAACATTTTTTCAACATCAACAGTATTTACAATAAAAGAATAAAAGAAATATTTTTACGTTTTATGTGTAGTCTCCTAATTGGGTATGAATTTCATTTTAAACCTATCAATAATGAGACACCAGATTCAATTAATAGATTAATGAGAAGTATTTATGATTTTGATGGATTCATATCGAGAAAACCAAAAATATGTAAAGAATTTTATAAAAAATTATGCGCAACACAGGCATTTGTCTCTTTGATTCAAGAGAAAGTAACAAAATCTGATCGTTCAAAGTATTATACATTTTTTAATTCAATATTGTTGAGGTTTATCAATGATGTTGATGAACAATTGCTGGAGGATGAAGGGTATGATGATGTTTTAGCAAAAATACCACTTTATCATGTAAAAACATTTAAGAAAGATACTGATAAGAAGGGTAGAAAGATGTTTCCACTGAAATTTGATGATAATTTATTTGACATTCAAAATATACTAATGTCCATTAAGAGCAATGATAAAAACGGAATTCTTCAAAATATTGTAAATAGTGAGGAGGATACTTTTTCAAAGGAATAATAATACGTTATATTTACCAACTATATATATTTATATTTAAAATATATGCATTTAACATAAAAACATGAATTATTCATAATAGTTTTTTAATATTATTAACAATACTTAAATAGAAATAAATATTTATAGACAGGAAAATTGTATTATATAATTTTTTATTATTAATAACTTTAAGAAATTCTATAAACTAAAAATATTATTATTCTGCTTTAACTAAGAAAATATTACAAAATAATTTTATAATATCTTTTGATAATTATTGGAGCATAATTGTTTACCAACTTTTGTTAAAATTATAACTTAATAACTATGACATTTCTATTTACAACTTTAACAAAAACCACACACAACTAAAAAATATATTTTTAAACTATGTTTATAATAAAAATTAGCAAAATTATATAAACTTTCTTGTCTACATCAAAATACTTTCTCCTTCATTTTCCCCTTCCTTCTTTTGTACATTGACCTATTCTTTTTATAAATAAAGTGTACAATACAATAAATTTAGACAAAACTACACTTTGTATGTCGCATTTTGTTTTCCTAAACTACAGATATGAAAGGAAGAATAAATAAAATATGTATTAGTGATTGATTTGTTAACAATTTCTTATTTTTGTATAGGGATTTGTTTATATTTATGGTTTAATAATTTATATAAAAAATGAGTGAAAAATTTTCTTATCAATAAAATCTTTTTACCAAAAAAAAAGTTAATAGAATATGTAGTGTAGTTTAATTTCTAAAAACTCCTATATAAAAATACTATTTAAAATATTTTTCTTTATCCTAACTTTTTTTCTATCGTACAATTTTTATTAACACTCCGAGATAAATGATAGAAATATTATATATTAAAATTTATAGTATGTATTATTATATGTCTGTGTCTAACTTCAAAATATATATTTGATATAATTGTATATCTAACACGTTCTATATATACTCTTTTTTTTGCCTCAGTTTAGATATTACGATTATTAAAATAAATACAATTTCATAATATTAATGTTAATGTCAATACAATTATTTATATATTTTATACTAATATAAAGATTATTTAAATATATTTTTAGCATAATAATAATGAATCCATACAGAAAAATTCAACATCCTACAATGTTATTACACGGGTCTGATAAATTAAAACCTATCTCATCAGACACGTGCTCTACAATAGCATCATTTCTAATGGAATATAATGTGGTACGTTTACACCTCTTTTTTTTTGTTAATAAATATTATATAAAATAATAATTTTTTATAGTCAGATGATGTTGAATTTTCAAGGAAAGCAATAGAGTCATTAATAAAAAAATTAAAGGATAATTCATCACAGTTGGATGAACTTATTAATTCCATCTCATCTAAGGGATCTATAATAACTAAATGTATAACAATTCCAAGAACATTAGATGGTAGACTCCAGGTTGCTGGTAGAAAAGGATTCCCCCACGTTGTTTATGTTAAAACATTCCTCTATCCGGATGTTTCAAAAAATGACCTTAAACATAAGGATATTTGTCAGAATGGATTTGATGACAAAACAGAACAAGTTTGTGTAAATCCATATCATTATGATAAAGCATGTAATTTCCTGACACGGAAAGGTATATATTTTTTATCATTTTATTTTATAATTTTTTATTCAATATATATGGATATTTATTAATTTATTTTAGAAGAGAGAGTACCATCAAATGAAAGTACAATGTCAACATCTTATATTAATAATGCTACAACACCTTGTACATCAAGTAATAATGATTCATTAATCTCAAATAATAATTATCAACAATATTCTCAAACACCTACCTCATTTCAAATACCGTCAACTTCAGCCTCTTCTACAAGTACCGTCTCAACATCTAATGTCTTTCCTTCTTCACCAACACAACAACAACAAACTTCGAATAATAATGGAAAACCACTTCCAATACCACAAGTTAATTATACAGAAACAACACCGTATCCGTACAGTATTCCACCAGATGATGTTCCAGTTGCATCAAATTTGACAGCTAAAGATTCTATAGCAGCAAAAATTGATGATTTAGAACCATCAAAAAGTCAAAGGATAAATATTTCACAGGAAACGAGGAAAGCTAAGAAAGAGATTGCTAATTACATTGAAAATAGGATTGTTTCTAATGGATGGGCTGAGTTAGTTACACATGAATCACCAAAAAATTTATTAATTGATGAACCACTACCAGAAGTACAATTATCAATAACATACTATGAATACCATAAAGTCTTGTGTGATACTGTAAATGTTGATGTTATCCCCTTTTATGTTGATGGTGGTCTTAATATATCATCAAGAAATCGTTTATGTTTAGGTGCTATAACGAATGTTCTTAGAGAAATAAGTACAGATGAAGTTCTCCAATCTATCGGTAGAGGTGTCCGTTTTGATGTCAAGGGTGAAGGTAATATATGGATCTCAAATCTTTCAACTCATCCGGTTTTTGTACAAAGTAGTTATTTAGATGGTGATTCTGAAACTGGTATTGTCTATAAAATATCTCCTTTAGCAACATTTAAGGTTTTTGATCTTGATGATTGTTATAGGCAATTGAAAAGGATTAATATGTATAAGAATTTAGCAGAAGCTGCTGAAAATTTTTCATTAAACGAACGTAGGCATATTGAGGAAAGTATTAATACGGCTACACTTAATAAGGCTATTGATACTGGTGTTGATGATATGCGAAATATATGTTCTATAAAATTGTCATTTGTTAAAGGTTGGGGTGAAGGATATGGAAGAGAAAGAATATCGGAAGTTCCATGTTGGATTGATGTAACTGTTAATAGAGCACTCCAAATATTGGATCATATCTTAAATTCTCCTAACCTCAAATAAGTAATAAGTTTTATTTCATTTTCATTTTGATTTTTTGCATATTATATATATTATTATACTGGTTTAATATAAAAAGCATTTATATCTATTTTATTTTATTATTCTTAACAATTATGTCAGAGAGTCAATTTCAAAACTACCTTAGTACTATTACAACAGCCTTTGAAAATGTTAATATCAAAGGTAGAAGTCAAATAGATCCAAATTTTTTTGTCTACATCAACAAACATCCATACTATCGCGCATTATGTAAATTACAATCTATTAAAAAATCGGAAGAATCTACTAAATTGTATGCTGAGGATGCTTTATCAATATTTGATGATATTGAAACTACGGAGGAGAATGAAGGTAAATATACAAATCCCATTACACACCATATATGTGTTTCTATTTAGAGAATAAAGAAAATGAAACAACTCATAATTATGATATATCATCTGTTGATTGCTCTAACTGGCAACAAAGTACAGAAATCTATCCATTTGATTATGTTGCGTCCTTTGAAACATACAACCCATTTGAGGACGACAATTTTATGGATCATGTAAAGGAATCTCTTAATGATCTTAGTGAACCTTGTTCAATGAAAAATCAGAACTTCCAACATGTACCTTTTACTAATAATAAAGGTAAAAGAATGGTCAGAAATGTAAAAAAGTCAGGAATTATTGTTTATCAGGAAGTTGGAAATTCAACGATAACTGAAAATGAAGAAAAACAACATTTCCTTAGTGAGGAACTTAGGATGAATATTAAAAATAAGATTAAAGATAATGTTATTAATATCGATGATAATATTGAAAATATATTTTTGTAACTTTTTTTTTGTTAATTACTGTAATCCATATTTAATATAAACGTTTTTATATGGAAATTATTTCTCTGAAATTTAAATATGATTTAAAATATCTTCTTCACACATTCTGCAATTCATATTATTTATTTTAAATACATCTTCCCAACTCTATTTAACTCATTTTTTCTTGGCAGGACGAGGTACTTTAAAATACCCCCTGCCCAATAAACTACACTTTTTTAGCATCGATTTATAGCTTACACTAAATCTTGGATTAGTTATGATTTCCTCTCGTACATTCTCGGCTTCTTCTCGTTTACCCTCAATTTTAAGGAGAACATTTGTTACAGATAGTGTTCAGGTAACTATAGAAATATATTCCAATAATGTTATTTTTTTAAATTTTTAAGAAAGGACTTGATGTCTCAACAAAGGTAAATGCTGTCCTAATACCTGGAGATGGAATAGGACCAACATTAGCTGAATCAGTTCAAGAAGTAATCCTCAGAAAAAACATCCCCCTTCAATTTGAGGAACTTAACATCTCCGGAGCAAAATATGATCCATCAAAGACAGTAGAGTATGTTGAGAGAATCCTTCGTGAAAATAACAATGTTGCATTAAAAGGAACAATCCTTGAACCAGTTGATGATTTAACTTTCAATGAACTCCAAGGTTTAAATTTAAAATTAAAGAAAGGATTAGACTTATTTGCAAATGTTGCCTTCATCAAGACGATGGATGGAATCAAGACAAGACATGGCAAGGAATTAGACTTTGTCATCATTCGTGAACAAACAGAGGGAGAATATTCAGCCATTGAACATGAAAGTGTTCCTGGTGTGGTGGAGTGCCTCAAAATATCAACAAGATCAAAGATTGAAAGAATAGCCAAATTTGCTTTTGATTTTGCTGTTAAAAATAATAGAAAAAAAGTTACCTGTGTTCATAAAGCAAATATTATGAAGTTGGGGGATGGATTATTTTTGAATACCTGCAAACAGATGGCACAAAAATATCCTGGAATCGAATTTGAGGGTATGATTGTTGATAATACATGCATGCAACTTGTCTCGAAACCAGAACAGTTTGATGTTATGGTTATGCCAAATTTGTATGGTAATATTATTGATAACTTGGCTGCTGGACTTGTTGGTGGTGCTGGTGTCGTTCCATCATACTCTATTGGTTCTGAATTTGTTTTGTTTGAACCTGGTAGTAGGCATACTTATGCTAAAGGTGTTGGTAGAAATGTTGCCAATCCAACAGCAATGTTTTTAGCTACATCAAAACTTTTAAATCACCTCCATTTAACAGTATTTGGGGAGGCTTTAAGAAAGGGTGTTGAAAAGACTATTAAAAGCGGAAAAGTTACAAAAGACCTTGGAGGTAATGCCTCAACAACAGAATTTACTGAAGCTGTCATTCAAAACATTGATTTATAAAGCGATTATAAAAATCAAAATCTTTTCTTTCTCGTTAGTTAGATTAATATAGTATAAGAATAAAAGTTTACTTTTATTTTAGTATTAGTGAATTAGTGTCTTGCTTGTTAACAAAATAAAAAATTAGCTAAAAAAGTGGAATGTTTTCATGCATAAATCACACGATATCCCTCTTCAGGTTGATTATTTAATGTGCCATAATTAGGTGCACTTGGTGACTCTAAACGAAAAAGTAAGAGTTCATGTAAATATCTATGAGGATTTTGATTTACGTGTAATTCTAATTGATTTGTATTCTTTTTCACCACCAACAACATAATTAATTAGATCTCCCACTAAAAAGGCCAAAAAAAGGACAGCCATACAAGCTACAATAAATAGTATACGCAATGGAGGTGGTAATTCAGCTAAGATTGGATATGGCCATTTTCCAGTGATACTATTGACATAGTATATCTCTATGAGATATAAAGAAGAGAAAATAAATAATATTTTGAAAGTTTTTGATTTCTTTGGTCGTTGATGTTTCCATAGGATAAAATCAATTATCATAGCTGGTAGAGGTAAAGTATGTATAGAGTGATTGAAAAATGCTATAGCAAGTATCTTTTGTGCCTGTGGATCAGCTAATGCTCCAGGATCAATAAATGTTAAAGACCAAAAAAGTGTTACAACAGTCTATAAAAAATATAATAATAATGTTGGAAACAAAAAAATTAGTATCTTGTTAATATAAAACCTACAGCAGCAACTGGGAATACAAGTGATGTAGCATAGAAATCGAAAGATTTTCGGCAACTATTTCTTAAAGATGAGCATGTTGTCATAAGTGTAGCAAAGGAATGGTATAAGAATTGCATACACAAATCGATGTGTGTCAGCCATATAAATTTACTCCAATAATTTCCTTTGATTGGAAGGAATTCATTAGTTAAATTTCTATCGTAATAGAGTATGTATCCATACCATGCAGCTAACCCTAAATGAACGATAAAACGCATCATTTTCAGTCTATTAATAAACCTAAAATTGTATTGGTAAATTAAAAATGGGGAATGCTTGAATAAATAAAATTATATATAAAGAATAGATAAATTTAGCGTCAAAGATTAGTGTAGAAAAAAAGAGTTATCTTATCAAATGCATATGATATTAGGGGTGAAGATTGATGTTAGAAGATACGAAAGACGTAAAATGTTTTTGTAGAATTAGTAACAATATAAATATACACTCCCCCTTCGACGATCAAAAATTAAGTACTACGTATGCCATTGAATAGTAAAAAAAATAAGTATATAATAAATTTTCGTTCATCTCGAAAAGTTTTAAATTTTCACGTTCTCCAACTTATGTAATGACATAAATAAATAATCCTTTTTATTTCTAAATATTATTAAATCGATCATTCTCCTTCCATTTTCCTCTTGTACACATTAATTATATCATTTGAAGTAAACAAAATTTTTTCTATAGTAATATATTTCTATTTTCCAATAATAACACATTATATACAGACTACTTCGTTCCTTCTACCTGTTACTATCTTATATAATCTAAAAACATATCAAACACTATAATTATGTATGTGTTGTCGCCTTTATTGATTAATTTTCCTTCTTATCATTATAAAAAAGTCATTGATTAACTTCTTATACGTTTTTTTATTCTAGTTTCCATCGTCAGATGACTTCATTAGGGAGAGTTTTAGTGAATATTGGAAAGAGAAGTCTTTGCACAAGTACTGTAAGTTAAACATCAAAAAAAGTATTCACCTATTTGTTACGAAATTTAAATCTTTCTAGTCTCCAATTGATGAGGTAGCAAAAAAAGTTAATGTTTGCCTCATTCCCGGAGATGGAGTAGGTCCAGAACTTACACAATCTGTTCAAGAAGTCATCAAACACACTGGAATACCCATTGAGTTTGAGGAAGTTTTTGTTTCTGGTATCCATTATAAGAGATCAACCAGATTATCTGATGTATTGGAGGCTCTTCGTAGAAATAACAATGTATGCTTAAAAGGAGTCATCCAAGAGAGTGTCTACAATCGTGATAATGAACTCAAAGGTTTAAACATGAAAATGAGAAGAGAGCTTGATTTATTTGCTAATGTCGTTCATATTAAAACTATGGAGGGAATCAAGACAAGACACGGAAAAGAGTTAGATTTTATCATTATCCGTGAACAAACTGAAGGAGAGTACTCTGCCATCGAACATGAAAGTGTCCCTGGTGTCATTGAATGTTTAAAAATATCTACAAGGCCTAAAATTGAAAGAATAGCCAAATTCGCTTTTGATTATGCTATGAAATATAATAGAAAAAAAGTTACCTGTGTTCATAAGGCAAATATTATGAAGTTAGGTGATGGATTATTTTTAAAAATTTGTCAAGACACTGCAAAATTATATCCTAAACTTAAATTCGAATCTATGATTGTTGATAATACTTGTATGCAGTTAGTCTCCAATCCAGATCAATTTGATGTTATGGTAATGCCAAATTTGTATGGTAATATTATTGATAATTTGGCTGCTGGACTTGTTGGTGGGGCCGGTGTTGTTCCATCGAAATCTATTGGATCAGATTTTGTTATGTTTGAACCTGGTAGTAAACACTCCTTCCAACAGGCTTTAGGAAGAGATATAGCTAACCCAACAGCAATGATTTTGGCTTGTGCCAACCTCCTTCATCATATTCATTTAGATACATATTCTGATGCCTTGAGAAAAGCAGTTGAAAAAACTATCAAAGAAGGTAAAGTTAGAACTCGCGATTTAGGAGGTTACGATTCATCAACAGACTTCACCTTTGCTGTAATAGATAATTATAGTCTTTAATTTTTTATTTCTACTCTTTATTAGTTTCATTTTATTATACTTTACACTCTTTAATAATGATAAAAACCACTACAAAAATCAAACAAATTTATCACTCAATATTAATATGTGTATTTTTTTTATTATGTAAGAGAAACTCTATTCCAATGCTTGAGAAATAATACCTCTGGTGGTCTATTTTATTATTTATCTTCTCCAATAACTTTTTTTCTATCTTATCATTATTTTTTTTTCATTGTATATAAAATTGTGTATTATAATCAGGATATATAGAAGAGAAGAATGAGTTATAGTAATGATACCTCATCTCCAAATGAATATGAGGATGCTAAAGAAGGAAGATCTCCAACAGAACAAATATTTAATTATTATCCTCCTACTACACCAAGTAACATGTATCCTACCAATGGTAGTGTTATTGATAAGGTATCTTTTAATAACTTTTTTTTAATATTAATATCATAATTAAAATACAATTATATATAGACAGATTCAGTAATATTAAATAGTTACAATAGAAGACAACGATTAAATTTATTAAGAAATAGAATGCGTAATGAATTTGGTCATGGAAATATTAGTGGTGGTGGGATAACACCAAGTTGTACGGATGATGATACGTTATCCCTCTCTGAATCAGCCTCATTGGCATCCTGGGGAAGGAATTTATTAAGTGAAAGTGGTAATAGCTTTAATAGGAACGTTTTCGCTTTAGATTCTCTATCAACACGTGGTGTGACAATGAAAATGGGTAATTCACTATCACCGAACAAAAGTTTTATTGATAATCAACAACAATTTACTAATTATTATATGGAAGGACCAAAAGTGTCATCACATCAAATTGAGATGCCACCGGTACCTGTTGAAACTATCCCTGAAGAAACTAATAGTAAAACATATACAACACCAAGAAAAGATTCAGCCGAATTTGATACACCAAATGTTACATTAAGAAGTACTGCTCAAAGACCAACAGATTTATTCATGGATAATGATTCTTTAAACAGTGATAAACTTACAGAAAATGAAAGAGAAGATGAGGACAAGATATCAGAAATGCCTGGAAAACATATAACTACATCCGATTCAAAAGAATCAATATCAGGGACATCAGACGCCAATAATGAATACGGAAGAAGGCGTGGTCATGTTAAAACAAATTCACTTGATCGTGGATTATCATTGGCAAAAGTAATGAAAAGCGGTCCATTTCCACCACCAGATCAGAAGGCTAACTCTCTAAATAGACAATGTTCACCATCAGAGATATTTAAAGTTATGTGTGAAGAAGATCAATTAAATGATCAAGCCGCTGGTGTAGTTAGTAAAATAACATCAGATTTATTAAAAACAGACCCTTCAATAAAATCTTCTGGAGAAACTTGCCACTCCACAGATACGACTGATAATTCAAGATCAATTGAAGTTGCATTGACTCCTCCAATTCCTGATAGATCACATTTACCGATATTAACGAAACCGAAGCCTGTTATACCACCTAGACCTAGTAGGCCATCGACGATAATTGAACAACAACAAAATACTTCAGAGAATTTCACTATTGAAGAAGAGGTAGAGATTAAGAAGATTGAGGAGGATAAAGAAGAGAAAGCGAAATCCTCAAATGGGAGTAGTGATACTTATAAATCCATGGAATCTATAACTATACCAAAAGAAGCTTTATTAGATACGTGTGATCCAATAACAAGAGATGTCGAGAGGAGGATGTCCATGAAAGAACATACACCAGCATCAAGTAAATCCTCAACTCTCGATAAGGGTGCAACACTTCCTCCATCAGCCACCCAAACAATGCCTGGTACATTTAGTGCTCTTAGAGGAGCAAAAAACACCGTTAAAAACATTTCACATGGTCTATTAAGGGGTGTTTTTGATAAGGCAAGATCAGCAGTCTTCCTTGGTAGGAATAATCCCAAGATATCTAGAAGTGAATTTGAGGAGATGCATGAGATTGATGATGATACAACTAGCTCAATTAATAATTTACCCCCCGAACAACAAGTACCACCATCATCGGTATCCTCTCCTATTCAGATATGTAGACCAAAAAACAGTAAGAAGGGGCCATTTGATTTTTCTGATGTTCAGTTGGTCCAACAAATTAATAATGAACATTCCGGTGCTATATGGGTTGTGAAATTTAGTGTTTGTGGAAAGCTAATTGCTACTGCAGGTAAGGATGGTATTGTAAGGGTATGGTGTATGAAGGATGCTGTTGAGGAGTTTCAGAATATGAAGGAAAGGTATCGGAATGTTACTGGTCGTTCCTCAGCCTCCGGTTCTAATTATGAACTCATGTTGGGTGCTAATCCTAAAATTAGTAACTCCTCTAGTACTGTATGTTTATTTTTCGTTTAATTAACTTTTTTCCGACCATTTCCTGAGACGAAGTAGTTTGGGGTGATGTATATACAATTGAAATTCAATAGATAGAATATTTTCTAAACTTTGATAAAAGTTTGTATCTCTGTCGCATGGTGATGATCTCTGCGTTGTAGGAAGATACAATCAAAAATTGATCTTTCGTCTTAACTTGGAATGTAGTTTTATACTTTAGTTTATTTTTGTTCAAATTTAAAATATTTTTGTATATTTATATTAACTATATTTTCTATATATGTTCTAGGTGAATGATGTTAATAATTTGACGGATGATGATGCTTCAATTGTAACAGTATCGAATAGTTCTGATAGTAAGAAAAAAGCAAGTAAAGCTGATAACGTAGATGAAATAATATCAGGGAAACCTTTATGTACATATCGTGGGCATACTTCAGATATTGTTGATTTATCATGGTCAAAAAGTTATTTTATCTTATCATCTGGTAATGATAAAACAGTAAAATTATGGCATTTATCCAGAAATGAGTGTTTGTGTTGTTTTCAACATATGGATTTTGTTACTGGTGTAGCTTTTCTACCAAAAGATGATAAATACTTTATCAGCGGTTCTATGGATGGAAAGGTACGTCTATGGCATATACCAGATAAAAAAGTTGTATTATGGAATGAAGTTGAAGGTTCAAAATTTATAACTGCTTTGACATTTGTTAAGAATGGTAAATATATTGTTGTTGGTACATATGTTGGTCAGTGTTTTTTCTTTACAACTGAACAACTACAATATTATACAATGATTGATGTCAGGAGTACTAAAGGAAAAAATGCTGTTGGCCATAAGATAACAGGTTTATCGGTGTCTGGTGATAAACTTCTTGTAACTTCAAATGACTCAAGGATAAGAATTTATGATATAAGAGATATGAAATTGAGTTGTAAATTTATTGGATCAACTAATGATCATTCTCATATAAGAGCATCTTTCTCACCTGATGGTAAACATATTATATGTGGTTCGGAGGATCGTCACATCTACATATGGAAGACACTTGATTCATCCTCAACAATAACCGTGAGGAAAGATAGAAACACAATGTGGGAAAGGATCCGTGGACATGAACATATCGTTTCTGTAGCTATATTTGCTCCCAAACCTAATTTATTTTTAAAAAAGTTGTTAAACAATAAGAAGTTACCAGTAACAAAATCATTTAATGAAAAAACTAATAATAAAAACGGTGGAGGGAATGTTGAGAGTGTTGGAAATCCCGAAACAGAATTAGATGCATCAGCATGTTATCAACCAATATTTAAAAGTCCTCTCCCTCAACAGGCTTCGGAGGCCTCCACGACATCAATGACGGGAAAGGAAAAAGTTGTCAACGGTGATTTGATTGTATCCGCTGACTTCAATGGTTCCATCAAAATATTCATCAATCCACCTAGAATTATATCAACATGTTCTTCAAGTTATTTTAATGGTGAATGATTTACATATAAATTATACTTTTACATTTACCTAGACTGTTATACAAAATATTTTTCTTTATATATTTTTGGGGTGCCTTAATTAATATTCTATTTTGGAGATTTTGTTATATATTTTTTTAAATATCCCTTTAACAGGTATACTATTGTTTCCTTTGAAATTTTATTAGGTCTTTCCTCCTAATGTTATATTTTTATCTCTATTTTGTCTGTAATTGTTATGTCTATGTATTAATTTTAGTTGTAAAAAGGTAATGCTCCAAAATTTTACAACTCTATTTAAAAATTTAACCCTTCGTTCAGGGGTATCCCTAAGCAATATGGCAATTGGGAGATACTGTACTATTCCACCACCAAAGGATGAAAATATACTTGAAAAGGTAGAATTAGATGTTGATGAAGATGAAGAGATTGTAAAACCAGACAGAAGTAGAGAAATACTTCCTTACAATAGTGCAGCATTAGCAAAAAATAATCTCAATAAATACCCATTTTACATTGAACGTGAATGGTGGAAAGAAGGAAAACGTACTACATTCTGGGCCAACTGGAGGCAATTACGTGACGTCAGAAGAAGGCAAGCTCTTGCTGTATGTGGACCAGATAGATTAAGGTACAAAGTATTAAAAGAAAATACAATTCTCCCACAGGCTTTAAGAGATGAAATGGCCGAGAAATTACATAATATGGATAAAAATTCAAGACCAAATTTAATTCTTAATGCTTGTATGTTTACTGGAAGATCTAGGGGAAAATTAAAAGCATATAGAGTTAATAGACATATCTTCCGTAGACTTGCTGATCATTCAAACTTATGTGGTGTTCAACGAGCACACTGGTAGGAGGCGAATGGATGAAGGATAAGAAAAAGGAAAATAGTTGTTTTTGATATTGTTTTCGATGTAGTTGCTTTAATAACATATTGTATAATTTGTTTAAACTCTCTTATACTGTTTAATTTTTTTTTCTTATATTTCGTTAATCTCGCGATTTAATATTTTTGCTTCAAATGGTATTAACAATTTTATTTACATTTATTTTTTTAGACTAAAGATGAAGAGTCTTATACTCTTGGCAGTGGTTATTGCCTTGTCTAACGCTTCTACACTCAAAATGAAAGCAATCCCATCATCTATCTCTATTCCAGATAGTAGTGAAGTTGATGATTTTCTATTATCATCTATCTCAACACTCAACAATAACCTTATGGGTCTTTCAGCTAAAATGGATAAAGAATTCATTGACTTCACTGGAGATTTATTCTCTCGTCCAAAGGCTCTAGTTGTTATTCAAGTTAAAGGTGTCGAAGAAATTGGAGGAACAAGCTCTGGAGAATACAAATCAACTGATGAAGGTGTTGTTGATGTCTCATCAACTGAAGATATTATTAAAGAAACCTATGGAAGCAGTGCTCAATACAATATATTAGATGGTTCTATTGTTGGAGGAAAATTAGCTGAATCAATAAAATCATTTGATGTATCAGAAGATAGTGTTAAAACAAAAATCCCACTTTTAAGACAAGAATTATTAGAAGTCGAAAGAATGATTAAATACTTAGAAAATGAAGGACCACGTCTTGACGTTTCAGCACCAGAAGTCTATAATATTCACATTAGTGGTCTCCTTAATGCAATTGCAACACCCAAAGAACTTGAAGCAGCCCAAAAGGAAGTAGAAAAAGTCTTAGACCAACTTACAGAAGTTTTCAAGAAAATTTACGGAGAACAAGTAATTGTTGAGGTTATCTCAACCAGTGCTGATCAAGAAAATGTTGAGAAACACTCTATTTACAAAAGAGATACCCAAGCAAATGGTCCAATGACTATCCAAGAGATAAGGAAAAAATATAATGTATATAGTTTCACACAAGGAGATTACCCAGCTATCTTTGCTATCTTCGCTGGTGTATCAATTATCCTCGCTGTAGCTGTCTTGTTTATTGCCGTCGGTATGTGGACAATGGATCCAGGCAAGGATAGTATAATTTACCGTATGACGACAACGAAGTTGAAGAAAGATTAATTGAGAAATATTATGATTTTTTCATTTTCACTTAACATTAATACGATTTTAATATTTTTTATATACTTATATAAAGATATAATTTTGACAAATGAACCAAAGCTTTTTATTTTTAGTATTACAACACCTATTGTTTTATAACTCTTGTTATCATTTGCATATTTTGGCTATTAAATTATTTGTGATTGATTGTAATGTGTAATCATATGCCAAGCTGATGATACTTTTCAAGATTTAGCAAATAGTTTTGAAAGTATATTATAATAATGTTATTAAGATAAGATTAGATTGGGAAGTAGAATATATAACTTGTTATTTTGTGATTAAAATAATACTTTATTATGTTTAAATATTTATTAGTTTGTTATTTAATATATCTAAGTAAAGTTGAAAGTTCCTGTTCATGGAATGTTAGTTTCGTTCTTGTTTATTATTGTTAAATATATTTTTAGAGTTGTCCAAGTTGGTCGTCTGATAAAAATAATATAAACGTCCACATAATTTCACATACTCATGATGACTTAGGATGGATAAAGACTGTTGATGAGTATTATTTTGGAACTAAGAATTATTTAGTTCCAGTTGGTGTACAATACATCTTTGATAGTGTAATAAAAGCCCTAGAATCGGATGAAACAAGAAAATTTTCTTTCGCTGAAACTGGTTTCTTATGGAGATGGATTAAGACAAGAGGAGAGGAAGATATAAACAGATTAAAAAAACTTATCTCTAAAGGGCAAATAGAAT
Organism: Strongyloides papillosus; assembly: GCA_005656395.1. Lineage (NCBI taxonomy): Eukaryota > Metazoa > Nematoda > Chromadorea > Rhabditida > Strongyloididae > Strongyloides > Strongyloides papillosus. Next base: position 19,542 of record SRSI01000062.1, read on the forward strand.
TAATTGGTGGTGGATGGGTTCAGAATGACGAGGCAACTTCACATTACATTGACATCATCCAGCAAATGTCTCTTGGATTAAGATATCTAAATAAAACTTTTGGAGAGTGTGGAAGACCAAAAGTAGCCTGGCAAATTGACCCATTTGGGCATTCTAAAGAGATGTCAAGTTTATTTTCATTAATGGGTTATGAAGCATTATTTTTTGGTAGAGAACATTACCTTGAACATCAAAAAAGGATTAATGAAAAGTCTTTGGAATTTATATGGAAAAATTCAGATGATTTGAAGACTAATCTTTTGACAGGTGTTTTTTATCTCGCAACATATGCACCGTTGAGTGAATTTTGTTTTGATTCCCTGTGTAGAGATGATTCTATAATTGATGATAAAAGATTCCCTGGATATAATTTGGAAGATAAATTACAAAAGTTTATGAATCATATAAATAAACAACTATCTGTCCAAAGGCATAATAATATTATGTTTATGGCTGGTGGAGATTTCCAATATTCTAATGCCGAACAATGGTATAGGAATCTTGATATTTTAATAAAAAATGTTCGTGAAAGATATCCAAATGTTAAAATTTTTTATTCAACTCCATCGTGTTATGTAAAAGCGCTGAAAGAATCTAAACCAACATTACCAGCTAAAACAGCTGATTTCTTTCCATATGCACATAGAGAACATTCCTACTGGACAGGATATTTCACCTCAAAACCATCAATGAAAAGAATAGTAAGAAAATCATCAAACCTTTTAAATCTTCTTAACAAATTCATCGCTCTCTCTGGAATTAAAAAATCCACAAAAAATATGATTCCCCATAATCTTGAACGATCCATAGCATTAGCACAACACCACGATGCTATAACGTAAGTTTTCTTTATCAAATTACAATTTTATATACTTAATTTTTTTTCAAAAATTTTTCATTTTCCAATTGCCGCTATAAAAATGCAATTAGCGGTATTGTTAACAATCTCATTACATTCTACTTTTTTCCTCTTTCATTCCTACCACCTAATAACAATTACCTCATTTAAATAAGAGTGATTTTTATTGGGAAAAGTATCATTAATTAAATTAAATATAATAAAAAATTGTATATTTTTATTTGTAAAAAGACTTTTTGATATGCCTATTTCTTTTTGTAGTTTAATTAAGTATCATATATATATTATATGTTAATAGGGGGTAAATGAGGAATAAAAGATAATATGATAATTGTTAATAAAGCACATAAGTCGGTATTATATTATATTGATATATAATATACATAGATAGAGATACATCTCATTTCAAGATAGTTAAGTTGTAACAAATGGCAACATTAACTAATTAATTGAGAGAGATTAAAAAAGCCTGCCAGCAGTGGTACGGTAATAGTAAGAGAATGATCACCTTAAATAGTAATATAATCCATTTATGTATGGTATATTTAAAACTTTTTTAACTATTATTATTGTTGCATACAATTTTTATTTGTAAAAGTTACTTTTGTTATTGTTAAAATAAGATATAATTTAAGTTAAAGAGATGTTATTAACTTATAGATAGAATTCTTAATTTGGGGTTAGAGTCATGAAAAGAAATAGTTATTATGTAGTTAAAAATTTGTATAAAAAAGAATAGGAACAGTTGTGAGTTTTTGTTATTCCATTCTATAAATATAAACAGATTGTGAAAGATTAACACTTCTTAATTAACTTCTAAAGGATCTCTTAAGAAGGTGTCTATTTTTGAAGTGTGCCAATATATCATTATATGATGATATTATAAAACAATTATTAAGTGTATTAAAATAATTTTCTGGTTATTGACTCTCATTCTTCTTATAGATGAAATTTTCAATAATGTTGAAGAAGTGTCTTCTGTTAACCTTTCTTGTCCTTTGACACCTGTTTCACCAGTTGCTTTAACTTCACACATATCTTCTATATATCTTAGTTCTACTTTATTTTTTTCTGTGTATCTATTGGACCTCCAACTGTGATAAACCCATCATCTCTTGAATAAACAGTACCTTCTAAATATACTTTCTCCTTAAACTCATACATTTGTCAATTGATTATATGGATGTTATTACACAACCGACAACTTAATATATTGTTGAATAGAAAAATGGTATTACGTAACAATAAAATGTGTAGTTCAAGTATTTAACACCTCCATACAAACCAGTTATTATTTGTAACACATCAGTATTTTAATCCTTTTAAGTAGTTTTTTTTTACTATCCGTATTTATTGTTATGAAAAGAATAACATACAATATCTAATAAAGTTTAAATTAACTGCTAATAAGTTTAAACATTCCATGTTTCGTACTTCTAATCTACTTTAAGCCGTGACTTGTTTCATAACATCTGTTTATAAGAAGGATTAAACACAGTAGCTGGAAATTTTGATTCATTTTGAAAATATTAAAAATTTTATATCTTATAATCATCCTCATGATTTTGCTCCTCTATTCTTCCCCTCCATTTATTGTATATTAGATAATAATTAGTATAAAAAAGAGATTACACAATAACTTTCTTAATTATCAAGTAAATTAAACATTAAGAGGAAAAGTTAATTATAAATTATCACACACATCTTTTATAATATATAATTATATAACTTTTTATTATCTTAAATACTAAAGTATATACATATTTTTTGTTAATAATATATTAAAATAATTTATATAAAAAAAATTCAAAAAAAAGTAGAAAAAGTTTCAAATTTCTTCATTTTATACAATAATAAATAGGTAAATGAGTACAAAAGATATATTTATGGTAAAAGGATAAGCTTCTGTCTAAATATAAATAAGAGATAACATGTAAATAATAAAAATAGTAAGGTAATTTAAAATTATTTATTAAGCCATGTTGGTTGTGAGTAAAGAGGAAATGCTGGAAATGGTAGTGGTGGAGGATTTTTTAGTGAAAGATCAGTATTTAGGAATGAGAATAGGAATGGATTTGGTGGGAGTCCAGAAAATGGATGTGGTAATGTTGGCATTTGTAATAGTGCTCCTGGTGGTAGTGATCCCAATCCTGATTGTTGGGGTGTTGTTGGGAGAGTTTTGTTGTTATTTTTTGTCACTGGTGAAATACTTTTTTCATCCTCTGGTGTCTTTTCTTCAATCTTTGGAGTTGTTGGTATGAAAGTGCTTACTTTTATTTTATGATCTTCTAGTTGTCTCCTTAGTTCAAGATTTTGTTTCTCAACGTCATCTATATGTTTCTTCATTTGTTTTATGCTGGAAAAAAGAAGTTTTTAGTTATTATTTATAAAAATATGTTTCTTACTATGATGTTGCCATGATAAGAGTATTTATTTTACTCATTTTTCTACAATTAGCACTATTAGAGAATGGTAAACTTTGTCTTAAATCTTCCATTGCATTATTTAAATCATGCATTCTTTTTCTTTCTCTTGAATTAATGCAAGTTCTAATAATCAATTGATCCTTAAAAATGATAAATAATTTTAAATGACAAAAAATGTTAGTAAAAAACTTACCGTTTCTTCAGTTTCATTATCCTTACCCTTACTCTTCTCCTTTTCACTTCTTTTTCTCCTTCTAACATAAGGTTCAAAATCTTCCATCAAATATTGTATAGGAATATTACTTGGTAACTGTCCCTTATCTTCCTCACTACTATGTGACTTTGGAGATGATGAAGTTTCAGATGATGTTGAGTTACAAATACTCATAGTAAAATAATATTAAAAAAATACAATATGTTAAGTATAAGTAACTTCTTACAACTCCTAATCTCACTTCTGGAAACCGTATGTAAAAATAGTAGGCGTTGTTATGTTTACCCCTACCTCCATATGTTGACTTTTAACTCGTTAATTCTTTTTGATTCTCCCACTACACAGTAGTTAACAACTTACAACACAAAAAAAGGAGGTGGATTGATAGGAGAGTTAAGTATCAATTATTACGTCTTTTAATCTTCTTAAAGATGTTTAGAAGTTAAATAAATTAGGCGTTAAATAGGAATGATCAAAAATTGAGTAATGTGATTGTTATATAAAGTTTTATTACATTTTAATTGTTATTGTAATATACAAATATACATATCATTAATGAATTTAAATATAAATCTCATGCTGACAATTAAGATAATATATTTTTTATATTAATTTTTTTTGTTCCATTCCAGGGGTACATCAAAGGAAAATGTAACATTTGACTATGAAAGCAGAATTTTAGAGGGATGGTATAATGGTGAAGTTATTTTAAATTCAATTGTAAATAATGTTACAACTATTAAAGGAAAGCAACATCCTAAAATGATTATATGTAGCAAGTTAAATGAAAGTATTTGTAATGTAACTGGGTAAGTTTTATTTTAATTTTATAGATACGAGGATATATCTATTATTGTGTTATTTAATATAAATAAGATAAGATGATTTAAAACAACCTCATTAAGAAACTTCTTTATTTAATGAGACATATGAATAAATAATTACTATCCTTTTTATTACCACTATTGTATAAAAAGGTGGTTGGAAATAATTTTAAATAGTTTATGCTAATCATCTCTTTAACAACTTTTATTTTTTTATAGTTTTTAATTTACATCTTATTATTATTTAGAGATAGTATGCGATTTACTGTGACAGTATTCAATTCACATCATGATAATAAGAATGTCTTTGTTCGAGTACCCATAAATCATCCTAGTGTTAAAGTACTTGATAACACTGGTAATATCGTTCAAAATCAAGTGGTGGAAACTTTTAACACTTCACAATTAAAAGATAATATGAAATATGAGGTTATCTTTGAGATTAAATTTAAAGGTATTGGATTCATTACATACTTTATTGTTATTAATAATAGTAAGAAAACAAAAAAAGTTGTAAAAAAAGATAATAATAATAATGATACTCTTGAGAATAATAATTTTAAAATAGCATTTGATGATAAAGGATACATTAAAAATATAACAAATAAGGCCTTAAATGTAACGTTTCCATTCAATTTAACATACTCATATTATGTTGGATGTGGTAAAGATCAATTTCAACCATCTGGTGCATACATTTTTTCACCAATGAATACAACTACAGTACCCTTTGATATGCCAATTAATACAACAACAATAATTGGTCAATTAGTAAATGAGACCCGACAACAAATATCACCATGGGTCTCGCACTCTATAAACCTCTACAAAGATGCCCCTTACATTGAAATTCAATGGACAGTTGGTCCAATACCAAAAGAATCATCTGATCCTATTGGTAAAGAATTAATTATACGCTATTCGACAACCCTCCAAAATAAAGGGCAATTCATAACTGATTCAAATGGTAGGCAATCTATGTCTCGTAAAACTAATTATGCACCGGATTATGATTATAAGAATACAGATCCAATAGCTGCAAATTATTATCCAATTACTAATAAAGTTTCAATTAATGATGATAAATATTTATTCTCTGTTCTTGTTGATAGATCACAAGGAGTTGGTGGAATAAAAGATGGTGAATTAGAAATTATGCTTCATAGGAGGGCTTTTCATGATGATTATTTGGGTGTTGAGGAGCCATTAGATGAATTAGGTAGTGACGGTAGAGGATTAGTTGTTACGGGAATCCATAGAATATATATAGGTAATAAAAATGAATTAATAACAAAAATAAGAGATGATAGTGTACAATTTTACAAAGAGCCAATATTAATGTTTTCAGACATTTCTAATATGACAATAAATGAGTATAGAGACAATTTCTTAACAAATTATAGTTTCCTAGAGCCATCATTGCCAAAAGGTATAAATATACTGTCAATTGAGGCACTCAATCCATCCTCAACAGAATGGTTAATTAGACTAGAACAAATTTATGAAGGTGATGAGATGGGAGTAAAATCTGAACCAATAAAGATTGATTTTGAGAAAATATTTTCCTCCCTAAAAATTGAACGGATCATTGAGACTGACATTCAAGGTATTTTGGAAAAAGTTGATTATACTAAGTGGGATATGTTGAAGAATAATAAAGTTTACATAACAAAAGGAAGAAAAAACATAATAAGAGGGAATAATGAAATAACAATCTTCCCAATGCAGATAAGAACATTTAAAATTTATTTTAAAAATTAATTTTACTTTTTTTTTATACTTTATTTTATTCTCATAAATAATATATAAAAACTTTATTTTGCATCAATTGGATCATTTGACAAAACTTCCTCCAACCATTTCATACCTATTTGGCAACCAATTTTACCAAAAGCTGGTATTTTATGATTAAAATATCTATTGTGATCATCAATGTACATGCCAAAGTTTACTAATCTATATATATTTTTATCACTGCAGTTGAAATCTTCATTTTTTGGTTTTCCTAAACATTCAATAAATGTATCATTTTCACCCATTCCTTCTGGATACCATATTTCTGTTCCATGATGATATGGCATATTCTCCAAATTAGGATCACAAGGTACACTAATTCTTCTAAAAAATTTTTTAACTAAATTAAAAAATGATAAGTTTGTTGATTTAGCACATGGTGGGAGGTGTGGAACAATATCCATACGATGGATGACTCTCCAACTATTTGGTACTAATTTATCAAAATTAAAGGCGAATTTTGAAGAACCAATTCTTGGTTGACCGAATGTGTAGAGGAAAATTTCGTTACTTTTTCTAAAATTTTTCACTCTTATTTTTGCAGCACACAATGCTGCTAAAGCTCCACCAAGTGAATGTCCAGTTACATAAACTTTATAATCTTTATATTCCTCATTTTGAAATAACTTAACAATAGATGGCCATAAAGCATTACTTGCTTTGTCAAAGTAGTAATTTACAACACCAAGACCAAAAAAATCATTACCACCAATCAATGAATCAATACCTTCTTCTACTAATTGTTCATTTGTTTTTGTTCCCCGAAACACGATAATAATTTCTTTTCTTTTTTCACTTGTTATTGAGTAGTAGAAGCATGTGTTATTTACCCTGTCGCAGGTCGTGGTTTGATTATTAAAGAGGGAATAGTCTTCTTCATTTTTATATGCTCTAAAAAAATATACATATATTTTATTAAATTTACTCTTTTATGCATGATTCTATATCTAATCCGTAGGCTCCAGCGGATAAACGTAACATTTTTTTTGCAATATCCTGATTATATTGTGTTACTAACGGCTTAACAGGAATTTGACAAGTTAAGAGTTTTAAGGACGAAAAAAATAGGAAAATGCATCTTACGTATATAATGATCATTGATAGTTATTATTTTATGAATAGATATAAGAAATTTGAAAATCCTTAAAGCAACAAAATTAAAAAAATATAAATATTGATTCAAGTAGTGAATTTTAATTAGTATATTTAAAGGTTATGAGAATTTTAAAGTAAAATGTATGTAAATTGAATAGAAAAAATTCATAAATTAATTAGTATACAAAGTTTCATACATAACTATTTTTTTAAATTAAAAAATCAGACTTTTAGCAACTTTTAAAATGATAAATGTAATTGAGAATTTATAATATAACAAAATGAGAGTTTTATTTATATTTATTTTATCAAAGATAAACTTTCCTTCAATTATTTTTAGTTTGTATAGATAAAAATAACAATTAAAACAACAATATTGTCAATAACAGTTTTTCACCTCTCCATTAATAAAATATATTTAAACACCACTTTGTTGTTTTATGCATCATTTGACAAAGCTTCTTCTTCAGATTCCATACCTGGAAGGCAACCCAATTTACCAAAAGCTGGTACTTTATGATTAAAATAATGTCTGTGATCCCCAGCGTACTCTTTAATTTTGTTTAAATCGTATATAAATTGATCACTACAAGTAAAATCTTCATTTTTTGGTGTTCCAGTACATTCCATAAAGGTATCATTTTCACCCATTTCTTCAGGATACCATATCTCAGTTCCGTGGTGATATGGTTCATCCTCCAAATTAGGATCGCAAGGTTCACTAATTCTTTTAAATAATTTTTGTAATAAATTTACACTTGAAGATTTACCACAAGCGGGAAGGTGTGGAACAATATCCTTACTATGGATGACTCTCCAACTATTTGGTACTAATTCATCAAAATTAAGAGCAAATTTTGAAGAACCAACTCTTGGTTCACCAAATGTGTAAAGATAAATATCTGAACTATTTCTATAATTTTCTAATCTTATTCTTACTGCACATAATGCTGCTAATGCCCCACCAAGTGAATGGCCAGTTACATAAACTTTATAATCTTTATATTTAGGATCTTCAAATATCTTTTTAACGGAATCCCATAAAATATTATGTGCTCTGTTGAAGTAAAAATTAACAAGTCCTAAATCGTGAAAATCGGTTCCATCAATAAGTGTGGAAATTCCTTCTCTAAACAGTTGGTCGTTTGTTTTTGTTCCCCGAAATACTATAACAATTTCTTTGTTTTGATCATCTATTACAGAATAATATGAACATGGATTATCTCCTTTGTCACAAGTTGTAGTTCGATTATTAAAAATAATAAAATTTCCATTATTATTATATGCTCTATAAAAGAAAGTATATATTTATATACACTTAAAATCTGCAAACTTTACTCATTTATACAGGATGATGGATCTATGGCATAAGCCCCTGCAGATAATCTTAACATTTTTTTTGCAATATCCTGATCATATTTTGTTGTTAATGGTTTTACTGGAACCTGACATTTGACTAGTTCAAAGTATAAGAAAAAAATAAAAATATTTTTTATGTAAAATAAATTCATCGATGTAAAACTTTCATTAATGAAAATGTTTTAAAATTGTCAAGGTCTTAAATTTTGTAATGTAAAAAATTAATAATCTTTATTTAAATATTGATTTAAGTTAAGAACTTTAACAAATATGCATGAATAATTATGAGAAGAAGAATATATTTAATGAAACATGTAATGTTTATGAAATAAATAGAATTTGATTATTATTCTATGTTTCTTGTGTTTTTCTTTTTTCAATGTTATTTACTGATTTGTTTTAAAATTGAGGTGACGACCAACTAGATGAATAAAAATATAACAAAATAATTGTTTTCCTGCATGTAAAAAAATTAAAACTTTATTTTCATATACTTTTCATAGAAATAATTCAAGGTAAATAATTAAATAATAATATTTTCTACTAAGTTTTGGCGTTGAGGTTGGCTTGGTAAATTAGTAGTCTTTTGTGATCGTGTTTGATGTGTAGCATTTATATTATTAGCTGTTAATCCATTAGCAGAACTATTAAATATTTTATTTAACTTTCCAAGACCGAGAAACAAAAAAAATCGTTTTCTTATATCTTTACTTAATATAAGTAAAGCATATGGTGAAAAAAATACCATCATTGTTTCAGCAAGAACATATATTGTTAAACAATCATAAGCCAAATAAGTTAAACCACCTTTAAATGCAAATACAATTACAGTTTCTAGGATTGCTATCATGCCGAAACATATAAAATGTATAATAGCGTATTTTGACATTGCTAAATCGATACGATTATCGGAATCTTGATTATTAACATTAGTTCTACTTCCGAATTCTTTTCTTATTATTCTAATAAGGAAAATGTTTAATACTCCATTTATTATAAGTGCGGTTATGTGTAAACCTATAACTACTGACCATATGTCTCTATTAACTTTTTCATCAAAAAAATTTTGAAATATTCTTCCTGATAATGGATCGACAATAAAATTAACTTTTGTACTACAATAAACGATAAAAATAGGAACTACAACAGTTATTGGCCAGATAGTCAGAAGAAACAATTTCCATCCTGACCAAAATTCTTTATATTTTGTTGGAAATTTAATAGCATAAAATCTATTAAAAGTAAGAGTTATTCCAGAAAGTGATATAACAATAATTTGACATAATGAATACACATAACATACTCCGGCAGCAGTACTGTATGCTAAAACATCTTCATAGAAATCCTCAAAAAATCCAAATTGTGGAATTCTAAAATTGACATACTCCTCAACAACAAATATTATATCAAGAACACCATTAAAAATGCAAAGTGTAAAAAATTCTTTTGATATAACTCTATCATCTTTCAATCTACACCTTATCAAAAATACTAGTAATAGTAGATATATAATCCATGATATTACATCAAATATTACGATAACTATAAAATATGCTGTTAAAACTAAAAAAATTAAAAAGTTATTTCTTATATCAAAAAAATAATAAATACTTACAAATTGAAGTGATTCCATTAGTTAGCATTATCATTTATAAAACTCTTTACTTGCTAAAGGATACTATTCTTAGGAATGAATAAAATAGAAAATAATTAGAGTTCAATAGAATTAAAATGAAGTTACTAATTTCAGGGAAGTAATAATAAAAAATGTTTACTATTTTTTTGCAAAAATAATCTATTAATACCTTAGAAAATCTTTTCTCTGAAAATATAATTAATAGTATAAAGTATTATAAAAATTTCTGATAAATATTAATAATAACTTTCTTTAAAAAGTTTAATTCTTTGCTACCTATAATTTAAAGGAATTGATAAATTGCAAATTAAATCATTTGATGTATAATTTACAAAAATTATAACATGACATAACTTTTAAATATTTTTTTCATTTTTTCCTTTTTCTTCATATATTTTATCTTATATTCAATTCAAATGTGTCGGAAGTAATAAAAAATTTATCATTCTGATACATGAAAGATTAGTTTTTTTTAATAAATTTATACAATAGGAACGAGGAGTTCCTTAATAGATAAAATTTGATGTTTGTTTTATTAAATGAAGGATAAATGCATAATTAAGGAAATCTCTAATTATTAAGGTGCGTACTTCAGGATGTTGATAAAAAATATAATGAGTTTGTGCTATATTTATTTACTGCAAATATTTATTAACAAGATTACCATAAATTTTTCATATTAACAATTAAAATCATTTAACAATATCTATAAATTTTGTTGTTTTAATAAATCGTAATAATATCCTTTCTTTTTTATTAATTCTGAATGTGTACCAGATTCACGAACTTTTCCCTCAGCAACATATATTATTAAGTCAGAATCAACGATACTTGATAAACGATGACATATTGTAATACAAGTTCTGTTAAGGCGAGCTTTATCCAAAGCAGCTTGGACGGCTTTCTCTGACTCAGAGTCAAGGGCTGAAGTTGCCTCATCGAGTAATAAAATTTTTGGATCACGTACTAATGCTCTAGCTATTGCTATTCTTTGTTTCTGGCCACCTAAAAAATATATATCATCTTTTACTTTTATCAATATTACCTGATAGTTTTGAACCCTTCTCACCAACTTCTGTTTCAATTCCCTCAGGAAGGAGGCTAATAAAATGAATGCAATTAGCTATTTCTAAAGCTTCATTAATCTTTTTAATTGGAACTTCACCCAACCCAAAACATATATTTTCTTTTATCGTCCCTGAAAATAATCTTGGTTCCTGTCCAACTAATGCCATTTGATTCCTAAGATGATACAGTGACAATGATCTTAAATCTTTATTATCAAACTTAACAGAACCGGCGAGTGGATCGTAAAATCTCTCCAACATTGAGATTGTTGTACTCTTACCAGAACCTGATGGACCAACTATTGCAACAGTCTGTCCTTTCTTGACATCAAATGACAGTCCATTCATAACAATTTGATTCTTCCTGGTTGGATAGGTAAATATGACATTTTCAAATGATATATCACCATTTACGTTATGACATTCACCCTCCCTCAAATTACCAGTTCCGCATTTTTGCTTAATTATTTTAAAAAGTGTCTTTGAAGCTGAGTTAGCTTTTATCATTTCCGGGAAATATGTTGATGCATTCATGATACTTACAGCACCAAGAAGCATAAATATAATACTTTCAAATGTCTGACTTGGTGTTTTATTACCAATATTAACGATATGAATTGCTATAGCAAATCCTGATGTAAACATAATATATTGAAATGTTTGAGAGATTGAAAAATTGATTGCTTCAAGCTTAGATTTTGAAAATTCATGTCCTTTCTTAAGACTGATAGCATTAGCATACTCATTTATAAAGTGTTTTGATCTTGTTAACAATTGAACTGTTCTAATATTTTCAATTGCTTCGATAGAAATTTTCCCTGCTTCATCATTTTTAGCACTCTGTATGTTCATTTTTTGTATTAAATATGCTAATGATGTTTGGATAATTCCCAAAGCTATAATTAATCCTGTTCCAAGAGTGCTTACCTCCCATGAGTAGATAAAAGACATAGCTATACATGTGATAACAGATGATAGGGCATATACAATTTGCAAAATTCTACCATCCAAAACAGCACGAATATTTGGAACATCTGTTGCTAAGCGGGTAATTAATTCTCCTGGTGAATTAATTTTTTGATCAAAAAATGCCCCATCTTGATATAAAATATTTCTAAAGGCTGCTATTCTGTATTTTAGAGTAATTTTTGAAGAACAATAGGAAAATATTATTGACGATAAAAGTTGGAAAATGCATGTACCGACTCCAACAATACCAAACCATAAAACAACAAATGCCATCCTGTTGACTAAATTTTTATCATTAGCATCTTCTAATATTTTAAAAATATATGTAAAAAGAATTGCTATTGCTGGTAATTCGAAACCTCGAATGACAGCTATTAAAAAACCTAAAGACATAATCCAATAATATTCTGAGGCATTTCTGTAAATCGTTAAAATATTTGCAGATGGATCTTTTTGTTTATCATCACTCTCAGTTATGGACTTTAAATATTTTATTGCTTCTGCTGGAGCAAAGCCTAAATCTGTTACACCTAATTGAGACATTTTACTACTTGATGCACCGAAACTTAAATCAAACTTGGTTCCTCTTATAAATGCCTCTCTACCACTCATCATACTTGATCTTCTTGAAACTATTTCTTTTTTACATATATTACAATAATGATGATCGTGATTTTGTGTTATTGATTTTACTTCTAGACTAAATGAATCCCCTTCTTCTTTATTCTCTTCATTTTCTTCATCCTCTAATGTGCCAAATTGTTGTGCTTTAACTAATTCCGAATATTTTCCACCCATGGCAATTAATTCATCGTGTTTTCCTTGTTCAATTATATTACCTTTATCAAAGACAACTATTTTATCAGCGCTTTTTATTGTTGATAATCTGAAATATAAAGCTAATTGATAATATTTTTTGCTATTACCTATGAGCAATGATAATGGAGCTTCTTCCAATTGCAGCATTATTTAAAGCACTCTGAACAACTGATTCAGATTTTGTATCCAGTGCACTTGTTGCCTCATCTAATAACAATATTTTAGGATTTCTAGCTAATGTTCTTGCAATAGCTATACGTTGTTTCATTCCTCCAGATAATTGTACACCACCCTCACCTAATAATGTATTGTAACCATCAGGTAACTTATCAATAAATTCTGTAGCATTAGCCATTCTACAAATTCTTATCATTTCTTCTCTTGTAATATTAGGATTTCCCATTTTGATATTCTCAGCTAATGTTGTACTGAATAATATTGGTTCCTGTTGAACGATACCAATAATATTTCTTAAGCATTCTATATTGATACTTTTAATATCAATACCATCAATTGTTATGGTACCTTCCTCTGCTTCATATAACCTTGTTAAAAGACCTACAGATGTTGATTTACCACAACCTGAATGCCCTACAAATGCTACAGTTTCACCAGGATTAATTACTAAATTTATGCCATTCAATACTTTTTGTTCTTTCCTTGTTGGGTACCTGAAGTGAACATTTCTAAATTCTATTCTTCCTTCAATCTTACTTAATTTTCTTCCATTATCGGAGTAGCAATCTATTGGTGGAATTCTATCTATTGTCTTGTATATCTCAGCTGCTGCAACACGAGCATTTAATATGACCATAAGATGTGGTGAAATCAGACCAAGAAAGTAGGCACCTAACATCATACCCATAACAACAGTGAAAATATCACCTGGTGTTTGGAATATCCCTACACTAAGGAGGTAAGTTCCATACAACATACCACATCCAAGATATAAAAATAACATAAAAAAGAATAACCCACCAAAAAGGCCACTCCATAAACCATTAAGTATTGTATATTTAACTGTTTTTTTTAATTCATTCCTATATTTGGTAACTCTCTCCTCTTGGCCATTAAAACTTTGAACAGTCCTAATACCTAAAATTGTTTCCTCAGCAATAGCACCAGCTTGCCCAATATTATTTAATTCTTTTTTTGTTGTATTACCAATAAATTGTGACATCAACGACATAATAAAACATGATAATGGTGTTACCCCTAACATCATCAATGCTAATCTCCATTCATATGAAAATGCTATTATTAATGCTGATAAGTACATGAAACATCCACGTAATAATAATCCTAATTTATCTCCTAAACCTTCTTTTATTCTATCAATATTATCATTAAGTCTTGTTGTCAAAACACCAGCTTGATTTTTATCGAACCAGCCACAATTTTGACGAAGTATTGATGCCATGTATGCTTTTCGGAGGCGTCCTATAATTCGATTACATACAGTCGAGAAACACATGTATTGAATGTAATTTATTATTAAGACAAATACTCCAACACCTGTTAAGATGTAGACATTTTTATATGCTTCAATTCGAAATTCAGAAGAAGTTGGTGGATATACTGCGAAAGTTGTTGTGAGGCGTCCAGTTAGAATTGACATAACTGGTTGAGCTGCTCCAGAAAAGAATGTTGTTACCAAACCAATTGTTAATAAAAAAATATCTAATTTTTTTGTATATCGAAACTTAAGAAAAGGAATAAAATAGAATAAATATTTTTATACTTACTAATCCAAGAATAGTTACAGGCTTTGTGGATAATTTTACTTTATTGGCATCAGGACGGCACAAAATAATATTAATAACTCTTTCAATTGCACTGGGTCTATATGTTATATGTTCATCTTCAGTATCTTCATTTATTGGTGTCCCTGTCTTCAAGCCACTAATAATAGAATCTCCTCTACTACTAAAAGTCTTAATATTCTTTCTCTTATCATATTTATCATTAGCCATATGGAATATATTTTTAAAAGTTTTGATAACAGGAAATGTTGAGAATGGAAATTTAGCATATGACGATCGAGTTTTTAAATATTCCCAATGTAGATTAACTCTTAACAAAAAAAAAGAAAACTTTCACCTTTTTTATTTTTTCAAGATACTCTATTGATAAAGATCAAATCAACTTACGAGGATTATCTCTTGATATGATAAAATAGAAAATGTGATTTTATTTTTTGAAAATTTTAACAATAATACAATTACTTTTAACAAAAGATTTTGAAGATATAAAAAATTTAAAAAAAATAAAAGTATAAAAGTATTGTATTCATTCTTGTCTTCTATTTTTATTCTTCCCTCTCTTAGTTTAAATTAATCCTATTTTATTTCAAAACTATATACTTTTCAATGTAAACTTTTATATACATATATTTATATGTGTATATTAACTATATTGAAAAAATAAAATTATTTGTATTGGTGGATTAATTATTGTTGATTTTATTGTAAATGTTTTTGCATAAATTGTGTATATTTTATTGCAAAATGTGATAGAAAGTGAAAGTTTTTCATTGTTCAATGTCTTCTAAACTACATTAGATTGATATGTATGAAAATTTTATATGATTTTTTCATCTGTCAAGTTTTAAAGATTCAATCAATTTATAACAGTTTTATATAATTTTTCTTTGTATTCATTCAATTGATAAAAATATATCAATTTTCAGGAAATCATGGAAGTAATGATACTAATTATGATGGAACTAAATGAATCTTAAACAATATTTATGATATTTTTTCTTTATTTCCTAAAAAATATAAAAGAAATGTAGTTTTTTTTTTAAGTTCATCTTTCTCAGTATCATTTCCTCTGTAAATAATATCGTTGATTAATTTGTCATTTCATTACCATTTCTAATGATTCATTTTGGAATGGCTTGTAGACAAAGCTGTCAAATGAAGAAATTTCAATTTAATTTTTTTCTAACATTACGCCATTATAATATCGCATAAATAAAAATGTTTACTAACAATCATTTTTTATCCTTAAAATTCTAAATGAAATCTTTTAAAATAGAATGAATTGAAATCAATCTTTGTGAATTAAATCATATTAATTTTTTTTGTTTTAAAAAATTTTACATACTTTAATTTTAATAAATTTACAAACTACAATATAAAAATATCATATCCAATTTTGAGGGCGAAAAGAAAAGATTTGAAAAATAAGTTCAAGATGCCAGAAGTATTGTTTAAAGAAGAAGCTAAAATAGCATATCACTCAATTTATTTTTTTAATTACAAATCTTCTAAAATACACTCAAAGTTTAAGTGCATAAAATTAAGTGACTTTGAAACTGGTATTCAAAAAATATTTAATATACATTTTCACATACAAAGCATATCAAAATTTTGCTAAATTTTTATCAAGAATATCTTAACACATTTTTTAAAGTGTATTTTGATACAATAAACTAATAAAAATTTTTATTTAATATTAAAACAAGGAAGATTTTTTCAATATTGCTTAAGTAAATATATGCGTTTCGAGGAAGAATATTTAATTTTTATTTTAAGTTTATCTTAATAGTTAAAATGAACTTATATGTAATATACTTATAAATTCAAAATTAAATAGACAGTTTTTTTTTAAGAAACAAAAATTTTAAGTGTTTTTTAGACTTAACTTTCTTAATTAAACTTTTCAATTTAATTTAAGGATGCTTTTTTTATATATTAATAATAAAAAATAATTTATAGTCTTTGAATGGATAAAAAACTAAGATGAGATTGAATTTACATTATAATAGAATGAATTGATAGAAAATGTGTTTATGGAAGATTGATAACAGGAAGATTGTTGATTTTAAAATTGTTCCAAAGCACTTATCTTTGATATTGTCTTAGTGGATAAAAAACGTTAAGTATACTGATAAAATAGAGAGATTATACAACAAATAAAACATCCAATTTAAATTATAAAAATTTTAACTTTATAATTATAAATATATTTGTTTATATATAGATATATATTTTCTAATGTTTGTTAAATAACAATTTATAATAATTTCAAATTATCAATTTTTAATATATAAATATATATATTTTTTATAATAATACATACTCAAATAACTTTTCATTATGTCATAAATTGTGTGCCATTTCAACTATGTATCTCAATAACAAATAAATTTTTTTTTCCACAATTTCAATGGACATTTTTTTGTTATTAGTAAATTAACTAGAAATATACACTATTAGATGGTATTTAAAATTTGACGAAAAGATTTGACACCTATGTTTTTTGAATTTAATAGCTATTTAACTATATTGTTATTTATTTACTATCAAAAAAATATGAGAGTTAAAATAGTTAAATTTTATTGTCTTCTACTCTAAGTCATATTTTTTATTACTTTTTAATCTTCAAACAAAAATGATTATATTTTTATGTTTTGCTTTATCATCTTTTTTGCTTAAAAAAATAATATTAATTAGGCTAATAAAATCAAAACATCCTTTACTTTGGTTTTTTATAAGTTTTTATCACTGTAATCTATCAGTTAAAAAATATTTTGTAGCGTATTCCATTTTAATTTCATTGATAATTTAAAGAAAAAAAAGTACAGATATACTATCAATTAACTATCTTTTTGCCAATATTTTATCTAATGTTTTTTACTTTATTTTGAAGTTAAATATAATTTTTTGTGCTTCATTTTATGCATATTTAAAATTCAAGTATCCATCAAAAATATATTTATATTCTATATTGATAAAATATAAATTATACTTTAAAAAATTTGAAGGTTGTAGCATTAAAAATGATGAAATTTGATATTTTTCTATATAAATGTTTTAAATATATGATAGCAAAATTGTAAATTTTTTTGAAGAAAATTCATTTTTTTTTGTTTATTTCTTAGAAACATTTGTTATATAATATATCATTTTTGAAATAACCTTTTTTTAGACTTATTTAACGTTAACAGGTGATTTCATATTATAGTAACTTTGCCAAGTAAATTTTTTCTTACAATAAACTAATTTGTAGAAAGTTCTTATTAAAAATGGCTTTTTTAATTTTTTAAATGTATAATAAAATAAAATATTTATAATAATTAATAGTTCGGTATTAGTAATATAACTACGGCTTAATAGATAAAAAATTAAGATTGTGTATTTCAATTGATGTTTTCTTTCCAATATTATTTTTATTATGATAATTAATAAGATAATTCTTGTTTATAGTGAGAAAAATACTTTTTAAAGTATGATAAACTTATATAATTCTATATAACCAAAAAGTAAAAATAGGACCATTCTTTTTATCCATTATTTTGGTGTTTCTTATTTTTTAAATTCTGAAGACAAAATTATTATCAGTTAATAATTAATTTATTTTCTGTTCTGTTTTTATTTATATTAGAAATATTGTGGTAATAGGTTTTATTAGTAGCTTGATATATATAATTGTTCACTATAATCCCATTAAAAAATTCTATGAATAATTATAAAACGAATTTTAAAAAACTGAAAATATTTTTGGAACTTTTTGTATAATTTTCCATTTATGTATATATAATTTTATAAATGTTATCTATTTTTTTATATATTCAACACAATTATGCATTACATTTTTTACCACAAACATTTATGGGTATTAATAGGCTTTATTATATGTTTTCTTTTTTTATATCTGCATATACATAATCATAGATGGGGAAAAAATATTTTTAGATGTAATTTTAAATTATCAAACTTAGGTTATTGTAAAAACTTTTAAAGTAACCATGAATGTGTTCACAATCAGAAAAAAAGATTTATTTGGAAATTGTAAATTGAATGTTTTTTTTTACGTATATCATTTATCGCAATTAATTTTATTGCGTAATAAGTTAATGAATACCTTGATATTATTGTTGTTCTTCGTCACAACTTTTAAGAACATTCTATATAAAATACCATGAAATTAGCAAATTTCATTAGGATTAAGTATTAAAGTTCTGAGTAATTAAAAAAGGATACAATATTCCTCAAGAGCAATCACAATATAGTAATATAAATTTGATATGATGAAATATTTTAGAAAATATAAAATTTTCATCACATCTATTTAAAAATTGTTGATATGATACCATTAAGCACATTATTATTAATTTCTAATGAATATTTTACGCAGACAACAATACGTTATAATAACTATCTAATATTATCTTTCTAAATTAATTCATTTGATTGAAGGATAATGAAAAAATAAATTTTATCATAACCATTGTACTTTTGTTTATTTTCTCTTTAACTTTCCATTCTAATGGTATTTTATTCAAAAATATCATTTTATTAAATTTTTAGAAAAAAAATTTTATTATTTGATATAATCACGAGTATCCAGACCATTATTATTATATATACCAGCTTATTTATCTGAAAAAAATTTAGATATTTGTGTTATTAAATTTAAATGGGTGTAATCGCTATTATTTAAAAAATAATGTTTTGGCAGATGTGTGGTGTTATGTAATATTTATGGAACATTTTCAATTTAGAAAATTACAAAGAAAGAGGAATCTCTTATATAGATGTCTTTTATAGTAATGCTATAAATAGTTAATGGATGTTACATTATTAATTAATTTTTTTATCTGATATTTAAGAAAAATAAGAATCGCTATAGTGTAAAATACAATTTTAAACAATGCTTATTTTTTCTTTCTATTAAAGGAGATTTGCTATTATTTTCTGAAGAAAAATAGTGATACTTATTTGTTATTAATCATAAAAATAAATTATATTTCTTGATGCATCTCAAATATATTAATGAGTATATCATAAGACGATTTTGTTTTCTGTTAATATTTCTTAAAAACAAGGTAAATAGTCTCAAAAATATATTTTTTTATTATCTTGTCAATCATAATAAAAACTAAATAATATATTGCGTTTATATCTTAATTCATCAATTGTTCGTGGTTATAAATCATTTTTTCTCTTTATGGAAGAGGTAACTTAATGAAATGTTTTTGTAATAATTTATAAAACATTAAAAGGTACTTTTGATTCAAAGTGATGTAAAAACCTTTTTTATAAATTTTCTTTACTATCCATTTTTTAAACATACTTTAAAATGACCTGGTAATTTATATTCTATTTTCTTTATTTTATATACTTTTAGGATGATAAATTCTTTGAACTATTAATAATTTAAAAAAATATTTTAAATTATAACTTGTTTTTTAGAAAAAAAAACATTGTTTTCTTGAAAGTCATTGGAATAGAATGTTTTTACTCAAAAATTAACCATTAAAATTATTAAAACATCTATTAGATATACTTATTTTTTATTGTCTATTAAATGTAACCCTAAATTGAACTTATTTAAAAAAATAAATGACCTTTTTTGTTGTTAAAGCTTTTATTGATATTGAAAAGTTTCTTGACCTTCATGCGTTAAAGAAATTTTTTTTAATAATATTAATAGTGCTTTATGTACCTTAAATAACAATTTATAATTATTCTCATACATTTAATCATTTTACTATAAACCCATTTTATTGTTACGATAAAATCTATTTTAAATTTAATTTTTTTATCCACATATTTTTATATACTTTTTCTGAAAATCATTAAATTTAAATATTTGTCCGTTTATTATAAAGAAAAGTTTTTATGGAGGCTATTTATAAAATTGTGTTTCTTCCAGATTCCCAAAAATTTTTTTATGTATCATTTATTTTCCTCGGAATTTAAACTATCAAGTGTATACCTCATTTGATGAATACAGATATTTGTTAAAATTAAAAGACTTTACGAACTAATTATTTATACTATTAAAAAAAATTTTATATACACAACTTCCAATCATGGATATTTTAAAATTTTGTGCATTAAAATAAAATAAATAATATATTCTGTATACTGGTATAGTTTTATGGAAAAGATTATTTAAAAATATACTTAAATATTAGTATAAGTATATAAAATATAAGTGTACTGAGGTATTTTTAAAAAAAAATTTAACATTATTTAAAAAAAACTAATAAAGAAGATTAGATTTTTACTCATAATTCCTTCAACAAATAATATTTGTTTTTTAAGAAAAGATAATAATTGAGAAATAAAGTTATGTGCATTTTATATGTATATTAAAAAATCCTTTTTTTTCTAATCTTCTAATAATATTTATTAATATTCTTTATTATATTTTACATTTAAATTTAATTATACTTATCTTTTATATATAAATTTATGATGCATAAAAAAATAAAGTGATAAAAAAGAAAACATTATAAAGATTCGGTAAATTATTGGAATATTTTAAATGTATCGAAATGTACATTTTTTTATTGTTAATTTTTGAGATTAAAAAGTAACTGAAATTTATTATTTGTACTAACACAAAAATGTGATACAAACTTACTATTAGTCAATCACAATTGTTTGATGAAATGAATATCAGGTGTATTTAGTAAGCTGTTCGTAAATATCAAAATATTAAAAAAATATCAATTCCTAAAATTATGCTATAATTTTGACACTTGTTGCTTTTCACTACTACCCTTTTTATTATACGATAATACTATAGATTTTTATTATTGTAGTAGTAATTAATTTTGTCCATTGGCACTAAATAAAATATATTTTATATGAAACTATAAATTAAATAAAACTATATTACTGTGTTGTAAAAAAATTAAAATCATCATTTTATCAAATACCGCAAAATATATTAATATTAAGTTTGTTTTATTTTCATTGTAATTTACACTTCTAACATTTTTAATACATTTATTTTTTTTAGAATTATTAGTACACCTTTTTACAAAATTTAATTAGAATTTTTATTTTGTAATAAATATTTTTTCTTATTTAAACTATAATTTTCCACTATTCATTTGTTACTATAAAAGTTAAATGTTATTTTCATGGATACCAATTCATCACCCTTTCAATCAGATATTATTTTTTTAAAATAACTATTATATAAACTCTTTGTACTTAATTTATGACTCATTTAAATTAATCAATCACATAACGCCTGTTTATTATATCTACATGTTATTAAAAAAATAATAACATATTTAGTTTATAATTTTTTAATATATACCTCATCAAGGGAATGTCAAAAAAAAGACATTCTCCTGAGAATTTAAAATAGAAATTTAGAATAAATTCACATTTTTTTAGCTGTGTTTTTTTTTCAAATATACTTATTTGGAAATCTACATAGATGAAATAGGAGATTAGTGAGAAGAATATGATAACAATGAAAGTTTATTTTAATGTGATGAATGTATAAATACCAAGAAATTTTATAAAAATCCTTTGCTCCAAATCTTTTTAAAATTAGTTTAAAATCTTAAATATTATTTTTATCATATTTAAGATCTAATTAAATGTTATCATAATAGCTTTACACCTTAGAATTCATTTTTTTATTTAAAAGTTTTCGGTAAAATTGTTATTTTTATATGATTATTATATTTTTTTATGAAATAAATGAATATATAAGACTTAATCTATTTTTTACGTTAAAAATATTCAAACAATATTAGTTTTATTTATTGTAAACGAAATGAAAAATACCAAATAAATATAATTTTGAAGAAAGTTTTGTAATAAAATACCAGTATATGGGAACAAACTCCTCTTTTTTTTTAATAAATATGATAAATTGCAACAATTTTCTTTTTTGAAGATATTAAAAAACTTTATACAATTGTTTGTGGAGAGGAAAATAAGTTGATAGAAAAATAAAAAGTACAAAAATATGTTATTAAATATAATATTGTAACAATAAACTTTTAAGTCACCACATCATAATATATTATTTCTAATTTTTTTTTTATTCTATTTTCTCGATTACTTAATTATATGTTAGAGTTTGGTAATTTATAGAGAACAATAAATTAAACTTTCATTAGATATACTAAATTTAGTTATGCCTATAATTAACTTTTTTGAATTTATCTCTATTTTTATGAATTACAAATCATATATCAGGTGAAATGTATAATTATAAATATTGAAATAATGTTAAGTTTGATTTTTATTCTTTTTTAAAATCTTTCATAACAAAGATATTCTCTTTATTGTCATAAGATTTTTTATTTTTACAAGGGAAAAATCATTTCATTATTAATAATTTTTTTAAGAATTTTTAGGCTTTTTATATTATTCACCTAAATATTTTATTTAAAGTATAATTTTATTAAAGATAATGGAACATGGAATAGGTAATGAAACATTACCATCTTGTAATGATTATGATGGTTTTACACCTGTCCAAACAATATTTAGGCTATTCATACTACCATTTGTTGTGATATTTGGAATAACAGCGAATATAATAAATATTGTAGTATTTTTAAATAAAAATGTAAGAAAAAATTACACTATTAATTCTTTTCAAACTTTATTTAGATGAAATCACAACTCATAAATTGGTTTTTTCTGGTACTATCACTATCAGATATCTTTGTACTACTGTCTACGTTTTTTGTCTTTAGTGCTCCAGTTATTCTAGAAAATTCAGCTGATTTTAATATTGTAAAACAATCTGCCAGAATCCTTGTTGCATGGTATCCAATAGCACAGGCTTCTCATACATTTTCTGTTTATATAACAGTTATCGTTTCGGTTCATAGGTATTTTGGTGTGTGTCATCCATTTCTTGTAAGTTTCTTTTTTTATTAAATTTTTTTATCATTCAATCGATGTGGTGTTTTAATAATCATTATTATTAATTTTTTTATAGACAATGCGCCTTTCAAGGCCTTCATTTGTTCGTAATATATTAATATTCACATTTATTTTTGCAATTACATTCACTATTCCGAGATGGTTTGAATTAAGAGTTGCTGACTGTATAAGTGAAACATTTAAAAGGTATTTTTTAATAATTATTTTTATATTATAGTAATTACAACATTTTTAGTACATCAAAAATGGTATTACCATCAAAATTATTAGTTAATTGGTTTTATGGATTAATTTATAAAAATATTATCTCAACAATAATTATGTTTATAATACCTTTTGTTATTTTAACATTTGTTAATGTCAAAATAATTATGAGATTAAAAGCATCTAATACGTAAGTGTTTTTGTATAACTTTATTGTACCTAAAAAATTATTTTTTAGTTTCAGGAATGATACAACATTATATAATAATGTTTTAAGAAGTGATGATAGTTGTAGGAGTAGTTATAGAAAAAGTAATTATGATAAAAGTACAAGAAATTCGTTAGTTAGTGAATCAATGAATAATGGATTAGGTGATATAAATACTTTGTTGGAATATAAAAAACACCGAGGTAGTAATGTTAATATTTCTATTGCATCAAATTTGGATAAAAATTATCTTTCAAAAAAGACAGGTATACTCTTTTTTTTCAACTTCATATAACAAATAAAAAAAAGGTTTTTCTGAATATAAATATTATTTATTTTAGATAGTAAAGATCGGTCGACATCAGCAATGCTTGTAGCAATAGTAACACTCTTTCTTATGTGTAATATTTTGGCTTTTATCCT
Source organism: Strongyloides papillosus (assembly GCA_005656395.1). Taxonomy (NCBI): domain Eukaryota; kingdom Metazoa; phylum Nematoda; class Chromadorea; order Rhabditida; family Strongyloididae; genus Strongyloides; species Strongyloides papillosus. The sequence continues at coordinate 44,142 of SRSI01000062.1, forward strand.
CAATATGATAGAATTAATGTTTAAAGTTGGATATTATAGTTCTGTTTATACTGTTTTAGTTGAGGTATCAACTGTTATGGTAACATGCTCTAGCGCTGGAACAATTGTAATGTACATAATATTTGGAACAAAATTCCGTAATACTCTCTTTTCTATTATATTTCCAAACTCGCAAACATATCAATTATCACAACAATCTGGTGTTCATAGTATAATAAGGAGAGAAAATAGAAGTAGAAGTAGCTTGAAAAGGACAGATACTAGGAATAGTGATAATAATGGAGAGAATAAAAGTATGAATAAAGAGTACATTTCGGATGGTAAAAAAGTTAAAAAAGGTGAGATTTTATTTGGTTCACAAAATTACATAACCTGTCAAAAGATGGAAAAAAAAAGTGATGTGGTATGATAGAAAAAAAAACAATTGTACTGAGGTAAAATTATACATATTCGTAAAGGAAAGGACACAATTTCTACCAAATATAAAAATTATTTCAATTTTTTTCGAAGATTTTACATCTCCTGAAAACAATGTTCAACATTTCTAACACATTTTGATAAAAATTAAAGTTGTGTTTTAATATTTATATTTGCATGAAGGATGAAGAAGTCAAAAATGAAAAGTTATCACAATCGATACAATAATATTTATTAGTACGGGTATTTTTTTATATGGATAAAGAAATATTTTTCTCATAGTTTTAATTATAATTATATTAAAATTTTATTTTTTCAGTAAGGTTATAAAAAGTACTTTTTTGTTCACTATTTAATATGATGTAAATAATTTAACAAAACTTTTTTTATAGATATTTATCTATTTATAAATTATTATTGACTAATTTTGTCATTTAATGATAAAAAGATATTTAATAATTTTATTGGAATAAAATATTTTAAAATATAAATTTTTTTTATTTATTAATCACCACATTCAAAATTTTTATATTTTCATTACATTATTTATATATTTTAACAAATTAAAGATAAATGATTAATGTTTGGATAGGCTTATATATATTGATAATAAAATTATTTTCATTGTTAAAAAAATTATTTTAATAATTTATCTTTTCTGTTATATTAAGTCTATAATTTTAACAACACATAAAACTTATAATGACTGTTTATTTAATTTTTTTTAAGATAATCTTTTATAATGATTAATGAAAAGTGCTTAACTTCTTTAACAAAAATGCCATAACAATTTTTTGCTCATTTTTTTTATTATTATCATAATAATTAATATTATATTTTTATATAAAAATAAGAAAAGTTAAAAAGAAAATGTAATTAATAAAAAGTTTTCATTATATTGTCAAAGGACAATCAAAAATGTCTAATCTCAATCCATCTCTGTCATATTAAAGTGTCTTTTTTGATGATAAAATCAATTAAAAATCATTTTCCTCATTCTTTCTTTCCATCACTTTTTATTCGCACATTCTTTTTCACCACATAATTTCAATCATCATCAGGTCATTATATAAATATTTATATCTTAATGAAACTAACAATTTAATCAACAAATTATCCCATCCTGGGGCTCCTTAATACACCATAATTTATTGCCATCAAATACCTGACATTTCATTTTCTTATACCTAATGCTTTTACTTAGCATTTTAATTAATCACATCATCTTATTTAATGTGTTTTTTTACATCCACACATGAATAGCATATAACTCTATTTTGATTTTTATAAATATTTCACATTCTTCTTATCCTTACATATCATTTTAAAAAATTTAAGAAAGAAACATAATTCTTATAATCTTTCTTACTTTTTTTTGTAAAAGATTTTTTTTCAGATTTATATTTCTTAATAGTCATTCTCATTTTTATTTATACTAAAATAATAACAAATTTTAATATTTAATGTATAATCAGACGAAAAAAAATAGAAAATTTTGTGTTGGAACAATATAATTAACACTTTTCTATACCGACTAAATAATTATCATAAAAAAATAAATTAAAAATCCGTATATTATAATTTTATAAGTGAGTAATTTTTTTATCAATTTTCCCCCACATTTGTTACCAACATTTTTTTATTATATCAATCAACACTTGAAGTTTGTTATCATTATAAATGTATATATTAAAAGAAATAATGTTTTCAATCATTTCTCTCAACTTCTATTTAATAAACATCTTATGGGATTTGTTATTAGTAGTTATGTATCCAAAAAAAGTGTGGTATGGCACTTTAAGAAGTTCAATGTTGATTTTTAATGAAAACTTTTTTTATTCATAAACAAAAAATATTATTTATTATAGCTATATTTATTTACTTTATTTTGATATTTAATTTTTCAAATATATATGTTATTATTACGCAATTATTTTTACATTTAAGTAATTAATTTTTATTAAAATTAAAAATGATTAATTTTCATGTTTAATTTCAGGAATTAATAAAGTCGTTAAGGTTGATAATTTTAATAAAAATATTTTTGGTAAACTATAAACTGTTTCAAAATAATAGTAGTTATAAAAATCCTTATAATTAGATGATAATTTCTTTTTTTATATTTTATAAAATATTAATTTTGTATATAATGTATGAGAATGGACTTGTAATAATTATTTCAATTAAATATGTTCAATTTTAGTGGTGTCTTTAAACTATATTCTTATCATACATATCATCTCATATATCTATTCCCACTATTGTATATCTGTTAAAAGAGATTGTTAAAAATTTTCTTAACAAATTATTACTCATTATTTTTACAATTATTATTATCATTATTTTGATATAAAACATAATGTTATAGTCATATAATTTAAACATGAGGATACTTCTGTCTATAAGTTTATGTTGAATGACATTTTAAAAATAGATATATTTTAATTTGTATATTTATATAAATACCTTTCATTCATTTATTTGAATAAAAAATGTTATATATTTATATATATTAAATTAACGAAATATAAATATTAAAAAAAGTTGAATACTAATAATTTTTAACAAAACTAAAATTTTTTTAGAACAATTTTCATTTTCCCATAACACTCATTTATTGCGTGTCTATCCCTAATTATCTTTTATCTTATTATCAAAGCCACTTCAAAGTTTAATATAAGAATGTATATAAAAATCTCCTCATACCTAGAGTGTTGATTTATCAAAAATTAGTTTATACATCTTGAAGAGGTTAGGCTTTTTATTAAAAGTTTATTATAATCTTTTTAATCAAAATGTACTAGATGGATGAGTGAGTGCACCAACTTTTGTGATGATGATACATAAATATACATAAGTATAAATTTGTAATCCCAAGATATTATCACTATATTTATTGTTCTTATTTTAATTTCCATAAATATAAACCTTATCTGTCAAAAATGAAACTACCAAAAATATCATTTCCTTCCATCTTAATATCATATTTCAAAAATGGAAGGTTAAGGAATTGTAAAGTTTAAAGTTAAGTGAGATATAAATGATAAATGAAAATATATAAAAGAAATGGAAAATTAATTCTATTTATCTACATTTTATCTATCTTTTCTATTTTTAAACATTTTTAAAAAATACTTTTTTTATTTCATTTTTTATTCTTCTCTCTCTTTAAACTAAATCTTTTCTTTCTCCTTCATTATCATTAATCCTCCCTCACAAATCATACATTTTTTATCTATGATTTTCTTTATAACTCTTTTTTTAACAAATTTAACTTTTAATAGGAAGAAAATTCTTTTATTCTTTTTTATAATTTAATTTGTTCTTGATAATAATATAAAAAAAAGTATCCATATAAGATATATATTATGGTTGATGTATATTATGTATGTGTTATATGAAAAATAATACATATATATTCGTGCAAAAATCTACTTAACAAGAATACAAAAGAGAAGATTTATAATTATCATTTTTGAAGTATTACTTCATTACTCTTTTTTATCTTTTCTTATCTTCTAATACAAAATATTTAAAGTTATAATAAAAACATGTTTCTACTTGTAGATAAAGGATACAAAAATTTAATAACATTCGACAAATGTTACTTTTGTTTTTAAAATTTTTATCACTTATTTATATTATCAAAAAGGTGTATATAAGGTATGATTATCAAATTATTCTAAAATTTAAAAAATTAATTCTCTATGACATAAAATTATTTAATTTTTATTTTTAACTTCCTCTTATTTTGGAAGAGATGTCGTTTTACTTTTTCCCTATATATATAAAATGTCAAATGGCACTTAAATTATTATAAACAATCAGATGAGTTAAGAATTTCAAAATATATTACACATACAAAGGACGCCATAATGGGTTTTTAATGTTTTACTGATTATCATTTCTACCATAAACTTCTTTAACCAAGTTGAACAAAAAAGTTTGAAGAATATGCCATTGATAATACTTTTTAAATACCAATGCCATAAACTTTTCATAAGCCTCCTTCTCGAGAAGCATCTTTCTCTTCTTTGATTATATACATTTATATTTATATATTTTCATTTTATTTATTTTTTATTATATTGACAATTAAACATTTTTTTCAAAATCATATATAAAATATTCCCACTATCTATTGTGATCTTGGTTCTTACATATATACTTATATTTTTACAGATATATTTAATATTCTCTAAATATATTTATTTTCCTTCATCTTTCGCTACACTTTTTTTTACATTTATCTTGAATAAAGTATTTTAATAATAAAATAATAAAATTTTTAGAGGAATATTCAATTGTGTTGTTAATGTTGGAGAAGTATAAAGTGTTACAAGGAGATGAAGCACATTTTGAGGGACAAAATTTATTCTTTAATAATAAAAACTATAATATAATGAATGGGAAAGGAATAATAAATAATTCTTTACCTATGGGTATATCAAAGATTCAGGATTTAGCACTAAATGTATAATTTTTACTTATTTATTTAATTATTATTGTCTTATTTTTTTTATAGATATGGATGGAAACAAAGAGAGATGAAAATCTGTCAAAAGCATTAAATAATATTACAACAACAATTGAATCACCAAACTCGCTTTCAACATTACTACCTAATATAATTGATAACATAGATACAATAGACTACACAAATGTTCCGCCATATGATCAAGTTACAGTATTTATTATAGTTTTTATCGGAGCATTGTTCGGTATCATAACAACAGTAGGAAATTTGATGGTAATGATTAGTTTCAAGATTGATAAACAACTTCAAACAATATCAAATTATTTTTTATTTTCTCTTGCTGTTGCTGACATAGCAATTGGATTGATATCAATTCCTTTAATGACATATTATGTTGCTAATAAATTTTGGGGTATTGGATATACAATGTGCCAAGTTTGGTTATGTGTAGATTATGCTATGTCAAATGCTTCTGTCCTGAATCTCCTTGTTATATCATTTGATAGGTATTTTAGTGTTACAAAACCCCTAACATATAGACCAATGAGAACAACTAGGAAAGCTTTATTAGTAATAGCATCAACATATCTTTTTTCAGCTATTTTATGGCCACCATGGATTATATCATGGCCATATATTGAAGGTAAATTTACATCAGCACCAGGTAAATGTGTCGTCCAGTTTTTGGAAACAAATCCTTATGTTACTGTATCAACAGCTGTTGCAGCATTTTATATACCAGTAACAATTTTAATTTTTTTATATGCACGGGTTTATATGGAAACTGAGAAGAGGAGAAAAGAATTAGGTAGACTTCAGGGAAATACTAATTGTCATCCGAGCAAAGAGTATCAATCAAATTCATCATGTTCACTAAAAGATCGTGCCTACAATAGTTTGAAAAAGAAGAAAATATTAAGTTTTTTAGATAATGATGGGGGAGATAAAAATGATAGTGAAATAAAAAAAGAAAGTAAATGTTTATGTTTTAAAAATTGTTTTACCAAATCACATAATAAGTTATCAACAGAGTTGTCTGAAACAATTATCTTAAAAGATGATGACACTTCAGTGACAATGTCATTTGCTGGTATAAATACTAATCCTGAAGGTAAACTACCAATAATTGATGGATCTCAGTCATTTCTTGTATCAAGTCCTGTTGATGAACCAACAACTATTCTTAATACATATACGGTTTTAATTGAATTAGCTGAAGAGGAAGGTAAGAGACCTTCAGTTAAATTGGGTAATTGTAAAAGAAATATTCAATGTGCCAATGGGAATGGAGTACCAACAAAATGTATCCTTCAACGTGTAAAAACAGACTACAATATTCAGAATTCATCAAAAAGTATAGATAATGAAGGGAACAAAAGTTTTAAGTCTGATAGAGCTGGTGTTAGATCAGCTCAATCATCAATTAGAAATGAAAAATCTAAAAGTAGTGTGAAATTATCATTTGGAGCAAAAGAAGGAAGTAGTATGTTACAACATAATTATGATACAGTAAAAGTAATTAATTATTTAATCTTTATGTTTTTAACTTTGAACTATTTTTATAGAAAAAAGGAGACAAAGAACGTAGGAGAAATGAAAAAAAGCAAGAAAGTAAAGCAGCCAAAACATTATCTGCCATATTATTTACTTTTATCGTAACATGGCTCCCCTACAACGGTAAGATTTATTTTTTATTCATGCTTAATGTCTAATAATAAATTTTTTAATATGTTCTTATAATTAAATTAATTTAGTTATTGTCGTTTGGGAGGCATTTTTTCCCAATTCAATACCAGAAATATTTTTTCTAAGTAGTTATATATTATGTTATGTCAATTCAACTGTAAATCCACTATGTTATGCATTGTGTAATCCAAGATTTCGGGCAACCTATCTAAGGATAGTAAAATGTAAATGGAAAAGTAACAGGAATAATAGTCTTCAAAGAGGAGCATTCTTTAGGAGAACATAATTTATGGTAAGGAAATTTTTTTACTTATTCTTTCGTTCTTTTTTTACAATAAAAGGTTAGAAAATTATAAATAATTCTATTCATAGAAGTTCTTAATGGAATAACGATTATTATTGGTACTTAATAATGTTTAAATTCTTTTAAACGCACCAAAAAAATACTGTTAAAATTTTTATATAATAATATAATATATCTTATAATTTCTTATTTTCTTCATTTTTATAAAAATAATAAATATTGCAATAAATAATTTTTTGATTTTAAAAAAGATAATAAATATTTCTTTTTTTAATTGAAAATATAAATCATTTTTTTATATATTGGCTATTACACAACATTTATCAAGATAACTATTTTTAAATAGACACATATTTTTATTTTTTTAAAATATGGTTAAATTTCCTTTCCTTCTTTTACTTATTTATAGATATTTCTTGATAAATGGTATTCATTATGGTAAGATAATTTCAAGAAGTCTACCAGATAGTACTGTTATTATAGTTATCAGAAAAAATAATGATGAAGTAGGTTATTGTGGGGGAAATTTATTGTCTAACAAGTTGGTAGTAACAGCAGCTCATTGTGTCAATGAAATAAAAAATAGTAAACAAATAAATATTATGAAAGGTTATAAAGATTTCCCTTTATCAATAAATAAACAAGATATTAAGAGGAAGATAAAAATTTTGTGGATTGAGATTCATCCATCATATCAAAAATATTCTCTTTCTGCATCTTATGATGTTGCATTAATTGGTATTGATGGTTTTGATGATTGTTGTTCAGAGGATTTAGAATCTTCAAGTATTGCAGTTTTACCATTTAATTTAAATGATGGAAAAAATATAATTAATAAGCATTTTATTAGTTGTTTTATTATTGGTCGTGGAAAGACCGAAAAAGGTTTTTTAGCAAACCAATTAAGAGGAATTATTTATAAGAAACCATTACTTTATAAATATAAAAATATAACAAATTTTATTGGTTATTATGAAAATTTAACATTAGAGAGTGGAAAATTTGATGAAGGTGATTCTGGAAATGGCCTATATTGTAATAGTAATAATCAAACATATCTAATTGGTATAGCATCAAGTTGCTTCTATACGAACATGAAAGAAAAAATCATTGACATAAATACATTTGCAATCACTTTCTCAGAAAATATAAAATTATTTTTATTAAATGTAATTAAAAGAAAAAATTTTATTGATAATATAACTATATTAGGTGAAAAATGCATAAGGAATAATAATCAATGGGTGAAATTTATAATCATATGTTAACATAAATTATTTCCAGGCTTTTTTATAATTTTCGAAATAAATCTCTCTTTCATTTTGTTTATCACTAGCTTTTGGGACTATAGAATTTTTTTTCCATAAACAAGGAAATACTAAGAATAAATATTTATCAAAAATTAATAATGATATTACTGACATAAGTGGTAATTGAATGTTACTCATCTAAATTAGCTTATGTTAATTAATTTTTAATTCTTTAAACATACAGTATAATAAATTGATTCAACCTCATAAGTAGAATATACATTTTTAAAAACTGTTATTGTAATTGTCCGAGTTATAACATTTCCCATTAATTGTATAAATAAGGCAATTGTTACTAAAGGTAAAGTTTTTAGAGATATTTCTTTATTTTGTGTAATTTGATATTTTTCTCTTAATTTTGCTCCCAAAAAACGTTTTCTAAATTTATAATTTAGTAAAAAAATAAGAATAAAAACAATAAATGTTGGTATCAAAATATATAAATGTATATCATTTTTTAATTTTGTAGACATAATTTTAAATTGTGTTGATAAAAACCATGATAATCCAATAATATTACTTAATAGTGAAAATATCCAACCAAAATGTTTAAAAAGATTATTAGTATAATATTTGAAAAAAAATGTTGAAATAATTCTTTCTAATGCAATTGCTACAAAAGCAAATATATTGACTCTACTTCCATATGTCTTAATAATGTACCCAACCAAATAAACTGTACTAGTAGTATGATTTCTCGTTATCAACTCGTTTACTGACATAATCAATGTACCTGTAGATATGGCAAGATACGATAAACCGAGATTTCCCCAACTAATTCTTACATTTATGTGAAGTTTACCTTTCGTACATTCCAGAAGAAATATGTAGAAAAAAGATAGGATTGATAAAATAGAAAATAAAGCCAGTGTTATTTGAAGAATCATGTCTGTAAGAATATTATACTTTTAGTATAATTATGTATAATTTTTATCAAAAAACCTTTGGCACACACCCAATCCTTATTAACAAATAAATTAACAATTTATTTCTACCTTAATTATATTTTTAAAATTATTAATTATCTTCATTTAAAAACGCTTAAAAATATAACACTAATCTATTAATTAATAAATATACCATAAAAGTATAAAGTTAATTATATGATGCTAAATACGTTTTAAAACATTTAGTACACAAAATAGGTAAAAATAATTATACTTCTTAATATATCCTCATATTTTTTTAGTTAAAATTGCATACCATTTGAAAGTATTTTTATTTTAATTAGTTTTTTCAATTTTGCATGTGCAATTTTTTTAATACAATTTTAAACATACCGAAAACACGTTGATATTAAATAAATAAATTTAAACACCTCCACAGTATTACGTACGCAAAAATAACAATTATTTTAAAATAAAATAATAATTTTTATTAAGTCAGGTTAATAAATATTTTTTTCACTTGTCTTTATGAATTATTTATCACGAAATTATTATATACTACAATACAAAGTATTTAAAAATTACGTTACTATAAATTAGCAAAGTTAAACAATTTGTCATTTAACAAAGATAATTATATTTAATTTATATGATGAATATATAGACATTAAAAACTTAAAATAGTTTTTATTAAAACTTTTTGCTAGTTATTTTAAGAAAAACAATTAGTAATAAAATTAAATGAAACTAATAAAAAATTGAAAAGTTAGCATGTCTAAATTTATTTTAAGCACGTGAAATCAAACTAGTGAGTCTAAAAATTACTTTATTAATTATGATATTAATTAATGAAAAATTATTAAAAACAGAAATATATCTGATGTAGGCTGGATTTAATTTCCTAACAAACTATAATTAACAACGTAATTTTTATTAATTACGAGTTATCACGTTAATTCTATATAATTAATATTCACAAAATTTGTACAAATTCGAAAATTTGTTTTTGATAGAAAAATTTTAGAAATTGGAAAGTATTAGTATCCCAAAAAGTAATAATATACATATCAGATTGTTTACATCAAAGATTGGATAGAATCTAATGAATTCAACAGGATTTGTGGATGACAATTTAAAATCATTCCATATTCGATATGATAAATTAAACTTATTTCTCTGAATTTTGAAAAATTTTACATTAAATTTGATTGGTATCTTGCAAAAGTTATCTATGTTAGTCTTACTTCCATCAAAACATCGTGCTTACATTAAAATATAAATATTTACAATAGTTTTAACTGATACGTACATTGTGAGTCAATGAGAAGAAATAAATGTGATTTGCGAATCTTATAGATAAGTTGATAAAATGACAAAAATTTAAATACTTATTTATATTTTGAGTAAATTATTCAGTTTTTAAATTTTCAGATTATGCCGGAAATGGCTTATAATCTCAACAGTTTACAGTATGCTTTTATGAGTAAATAACTCATTAGAATTTGTATATAAAGTTGTTGCAATATTCATTAAAAAATAAAAAGAGATATTTAATTAATAAAAACTAAAAGACTTACGCCACTAACAGTTCCCAGAACGTCTCCCATCCAAGTACTAAGATAGGTTCGTAACTGATTCACTTCGGAGATCGGACGGGATCATGAGCATTCAATACAATATGAGCGTATAACATTTAAATTTATTTATATCATTATTCTTATATATATTTAGTTATAAATTCTACATCATATAGAGTAAATATATATGGTTGGCCAAAAGTCACTTCACATTTTGCACAAAATCTTTAATAACTTTTTTTTACATTGCATAACTTCATTTTATTATATCTGTCCAAAAGCTTTACTTGATTTCTACAACATATTAAATGATTGTTCGAAAACGTGTAAGATTAAAGAAAGTTATAATAATTTATGTAAGAGCCATTTTTTTTCTGTATTTTTTCATTAATAAAATAAAAATTCATTTGATCAAAAACTATCGTAACTTTTTTAGTTTTTAATATTTTTTACAATATTATGACTATTTGACAACTCAACTTATATTCTATGAAATACTTAAACCGCTATTGAAAGAAGCCAGTAATAAATAAAATTATAAAACAATAAACATCATGTGTTTCTGTTCACATTAAAAAAGATTGAATATTAATTTTTTAACTTTTAAATATTTTATGATATAACGAAGAGCAAAAATTTATGTTATTTTTTAATTGTGACATTTTATAAGTTAAAGTGGTGATTGATATTTATTACCAAAATTGTATGTTATTTTTAATTTCTAAACTTATTCTTGTTAATAAATTGTAAAGAAAATTTTAAGAATACAAATTTCTATAACTCTACTTATAATTAACCTTTATTATGAATCTTTAGATACCTTAATAAAAAAGAATTTGAAGTATCAAATGACTATAATATTATTGAAAATTAATGTTTATAAAAAAGAGTTCTGTTTAACTTTTCAATTAGAATATATTAAAAAATATCATTCACATAAATCACTATGACTGTTTTTTAATTTGAGATCCAAAAAAGATCTTGAAATATGTTGCAGAAAAAAGGTAAGGCTTTTGAATGAATATAATATCATAAAATTCTGTAACGTAAAAAAAGTTATTAAACATTTTATGCAAACTATGATGTGACTTTTGTCCCACCCTGTGTAGGCAACGCATTGAAATATGAGTGTAAAAACATATATCCTAAATATTACTATAAAATTTGAATATTATTTTCAATATAGTGTATGATTTTTTCTTTATCCACGTGTATTGTAAAAATTATTATTTCTAGTTTATTTTAATTATAAACATTTTTTCTTTTACACCAAAAAAGATTAATGAAAAAGGGCTTCAAAACTGTTAAAAAATGTATTATAATATGTAGAAAACTTTAACTAAATCTGTAATTAAAAATTTAAACTCGCGACTGTAAGTTTTATTTTGCATTTTAAATAAAAAACATTACATTTGTAGGGGAAATGAAGATTGAAAAACTGGTTATAACATGAAGGCACTTTTTTCATACAATTATGTAATGAATACTGTTTTTAATTAAAGTAGAATTGTTGATATTGGCTTAATACATTTAATTGAACTTGTAACAATATCTGATGAAATTGTTCCTCTAGGTATTTTTATTTACTAAATTTTTAACTTATATAAAAATTTTATTATTTATAAATTATAATGTTTTGAATGGTTTGACGCAATTCTATTTCGAACATATTATTATGTCCCTTCAGGACATTCAATAGCCAAGTTAATTGAAGATTATGCACCACATTTATGTTCTTTGCACTACAAAGACACGGAATACAAATATCTAAAAAGAATAAAGACAATTTTCTATGGTATACATAAGGAGAATCCATTGTAAGAGTGTTTGAGGTTAATTTAAAAATGAATAGTCTCTTCATAAAAGTTGAAGTTAATGTAAGAAGTTGTAAAATAGAGGTTTATTAAAAAAAGAATTCTCGTGCGTGTGTTTGCTAATAAAGATTTTATGTTTGAAAAACATTCACATTTTGAAGTTCTACATCAACTTTTAGTACCGGTAATGGATATTATGGCATTGAGAAATAAGCCAATTTAAATCACTAGTTTGTGTTTAAGATTTTTGAGTTTAGTTTTGTTTACGATTGATCTACTTTATTTAATTTCTGATCAGATTTATTCAAATATTTCTAAAATTTTGCAAGCAGCAGATAGTAATTTTGGAGGTGGAGGTTCCTTGTCTACATCAACTTATAAAGAAATCTTAAATTATTTTTCTTGTGACTTGACTCATTTATCTGCGTGGTTTCGTAAAACAACACAAAAGCATAGGACCTACATTGTATGAGTTAACGTTATGGAGCAATTTTAGTTAAAGGCATCCTCATTTGAATGGCTCTAATATAAATTTTTTTTTAATATTTTTATGTATTTATTGTATATCTGCATTTAATATATTTATTGTATATGTGTAATTATTGTATTTATTGTATTTAATAAATTATTTGAACAATTTAGCATGTTAAAAAATTTTTTTAATTAAAAAATTACATCATCTGTAACATTGAATACAACCAACAGTTATAATTTTGCTTTAGTTGAGCATAAAAAAATGTTTTCTGTTTTTTACGTTACTATAGGTTCAACTCTGTCAATTGATTATGAAAAATCAATTTTTCATTAATTAGTTCTCTGTTAAACCATTACAACTCAATCGAATAATACGATTGTCTGAAATCTAAGCAAAAAATGAATGCTGAAAAAAATAAGAAATTCTCAAAATGCTATAAACTACCTCTAAACATTGTTATTTATCATAATCTATTATAAAAATACTCAATTTAGCAAATTAAATGCCTCATTTATCTATTAAAAGAGGGGAACCCTATTCTTAAATTTAGCCTACAATAGATATGAACGTGGAGAAATTAAAAATGTTTACAAAAGATTTATATTTTTTATATTTCTTCTCATAGGTTTCGAGAACATATGCGTAAATATCTTTGATGTCCCATTTTTGAAAGGTAAAGACATAAAAGACTTGGTAGGAATTCTAGAGCTGCAGCTGTTCTATTGTAATAAGAATCGAAAACATTAAAAAACCAATAAGAACATCCGGGCAGATATCATTTAAGTGATGAAGCTGTTCGATTACAGATCTATATAACAATTCTTCTAAGTAGAAATCATCAGAAGTTTCAAGACATATAGTATTTTTGTAGTTACTTATGTTCCACTAATGATAATTAAATTTGTTAATTTACATGATTTATCATCCCTATAAATTTCGTTAGTATCATAAATAGTTTGAGCTAATGTTAAAAAAGTATAGCAAATGATTGTAAAATCCTTTTGGCTGTAAAAAATTAAAGCTTCCTATTGTATAAATATCGTCTTGGGTATTTAAAAGCTAACGTAAAATACATATTTTTTATTTTAAAAGTTCTATATAGATTCTTCATCTTCCTAATATTTGATTCTACTATAAAATTACGCTATGGAGAAAATAATACTACTCACCTCACTTATTGTATAGTCCTGACTTAACACTATGTGACTTTTTTGTTCCTCAAAATCGTTGTTTTCATTTCCAATGGATTTTCTTTGAAGGTAATTGAGTCTAATTGTGTATTTTTAGAACGAAAAACTCTTTTTTAATTATCACGGTTACTGTTGAGGTAAATTCCTTACAGACAGTTAAAAAGAAAAACAAATTTATGTTAATTAACTAAATAAAAATAACGTAGTACATCATCAGAAGCTACTTACACTAAACTCAAAAAAAGAGCAGGTAAAATAATTTGTTTTGAGTAGATGTTGCATGATTTATAGTATTTTTATCATTTGAAAAAAAGAATGAGAAACAAATAAATAATGATAACTTTTTTGAAGTTATTTTTTAATAAAAATATACTCAATTATATATTAATACCTTAAAATATTCATAGTTTTAAATTTTTGAGCCTATAATTGTTTCAAAAATAATTCTCATTATGAAAATGTGTACAACTTTACGTGAAACTAAATACTAACAATGAATTTCAAAATATCATATAGAAAACAAGTTGAATCTAATGACAAGAATAATACCATAAAGAATACTATGATAAAAAAATTATTAAAATTTAGTAATACTTTTAAATATTTTAAACATCCTGTATATATGACAAAAAAAATAACAAAAGAACTTTATTTTTAAGTACATTTCTAAAAATAACTTTAAATATATATTTCTTTAAACCAATATTTCAAATTTTTATACAGAAATCTTAACTTTTTTTTATTATATCTCTTTTAAAAATTGATTTTCCAAACAATAAAAAGAATAGAATACTAGAAAATAGAAATGTAAATCCTCAGTTTAAAAATTTAAATCCAAAGCTCAAAAATTGAATGATTTAGATCGGGAGCGCACTTTTCCATTTCACCTCTAATATTTACAGGGATTTTTGGTAATTGTTTTAAATGAGCAGGTCTTTTGTGTTGTTGTCCAATGTTAGTAGCAATTATCGGTTTTAGAATCTTTCTTACGATATCTCTTTTTGTTTTTTCTACTACTTGTTCATTCGTCCTTACAATATTCATGACTCTTGCATCAAATGAACTTAAATTTTCCTCAGTACATTCCGGTACTTCGGCAAGAACTTTATATAAATCTGGAAATTTTGGACGGAAAGTGGAATAAATAGTGTAGATATATAATAGTATAGGACCAACAGCAACCTCATCGGAACCATGAATTTGAACTGCTAACAATGCTTGCGTTAAAAGATATTTTGCTATTTGTTCTGTACTAATATCTTTTATAGTATCAACGACAATTCTACAAATAGATAATGATCTTATAGCTGACTGTGTATCTTTACAGGTTAGTATTCTCATAAGATTTGGTATAAAGTTATTTAAAAATTGTTGTTCCTTTAAAATAATCAATCCTTTTTCATCTAATAATTCTTTTGTTAATTTTTTTGATTCATCACCACTTTTACCATTTGGAGCAATGGCTTCAGTCATAAATAGCAACCTATACATTGAAATTGTTTCTCTTGTAAGGGTGCATGTAATATGCTCCATCAAAACTTCATCTTCTGATTGATCATCGGAAGTATCAAAATTTTCTATGTCTCTCCATAATTTATCTAATACTTTTGTTAGATGTTCAACAACACCGAATAGCATAGGACCAATTACACGTAATTTAGACAATGGACATTTTGAAAGAAGAGGAGTCCATGTTCGTTTAACCCAAAATCTGAGACGATTATAAGGAGTGTTAGAAATATTGCTTACTAAACTTCCTAACATTTCACTGCAATTTGGGGTTTCATAAAAACTAATATATAATCGAGATCCACAACTTCCTAAAATACTTTGAACACAATCATGTAAATCAGAAATAAATAATTGAGCATGTTCTAAGGGACCATATGTATCTTTTGGGTTTTGATTAGTAAAATCTGTTTCTGTTATTTGTGTTAACAATACACGTCTTTCATCTTTAGAAATTTGCAATAATTCTTCACCATACGAAGGATGAATAAGACTTGCATATTTAGAATCATACATTTCATTGAGTATGTTACCGAATCTAAATAGTTTTGGTATAAGTGGTAGTAATATTCCGTACAATGGATTGACCTCATTCTCAGGAACTGTAACTTGTTGTAAAGCGCCTTCGATGGTAAAAAGATTAGATTTTAGTGTTATTCTGTTTTTAATTACTACTGATGAATTTATATCATCATCCTTCACGGATTCTACGTTAAAACCAACGTATTCAAAAAAGTTAGCTGGAGATTGTAAAATTTTTTGGAAATCATCGCTTTCAATATATTCAATATTCATTTTTAAAGCATTATACAAAAATTCACTCTTTACATTAGGATTAGGGCATAAATTAGATAAAGCAGAAAGAACTTGAACCAATGACCCACGTTGCATTATTGTTACATGAGAAAACGCCTCACAACAAACTTGATAGACATTATCAGCATATGGTTGGATAGTATTTGATAACATTGTTACTAAACGAAGCATTACTATCATTACATGACGCTTGATAACTTTAACCTCATACAAATCATTATTTTCTAGGAGAAGAAAATGTTTACATTGATTTAGAATCGGGACAATTCTATCTGGATGGGATCGAAGAATATTAAATAACGGACTACATATAGACATTATTTCGTTAGCCAATTTTAAATCATTAATAGTACATAGTTGTCTAAAGACGGAATCAAAGATATATGTTAATGACTCTTCCGTTGTTGCATCAACAATTTTCTTGTCATAGGCAGAATTTACAACTGTTTTGATGTATTTTTGAAAACTTTCCCATTCAGTCGGTGTAATATCTTGTGGTACTGTCAAACAACGACTTTGAAGCCAATCAGCCATAATATTGAAATACTTATCTTTATAATCAGTAATGGTTGTTTGAACAATCCTACAACACCTAGCTCTTAATTGAATGAAATCTCTTGTAAAGTCTATTTCATTGTCATAATCCATTCTGTTATAGTGACTTGTTATATCGTTATCATTCTTAGAAATTGAACCAATTTTTTCCATGTACTTGACGAAATTTGTTAGATTTATTTCCATTAATTGTACAAATTGAGGCAATTTTGCAATATCAGGATTCAGTACAATTCCAACAATGACAGCTGAAATATCACTACGAATGATAAGTGAAGGGTGGTTAAACAATGCAAATAAAGCTGTTAAATAAGTTGGAAAAGTATCTAAATCATTACTATCAAGGGTCTTCCATATTTCAGTAATTCTTAAACCAAGTTCACACAATAAATCAGTCAAAACCTTTAAAAATTTATAGTATTCAGGTGATGCAGCACCAACAATGGCAGCTTCATTGGCGGTTGTAAGTATAGCTTGGACAGGGGTTTTCTTTAATAATTCATGGACAATAGATGTTTCATCGGTTTTAGTTCTTTTTTTACACACTAATCTATACAAACACTTAGCTGCCTCCTCATGGACATTAGCTGAACTACAAGATAACAATAAACAACAAGCTTCAATAGTTTCAGACAATTTCTCATTAACCGATTTTATTGGTACCCATTCCATTATTTCGGATATTAATTCTAAAGCACTTTTAACCAATAAAACATTTTCATTTAAATTAGTAGATATACATTTATGAATACGAAATAATGTCATTGATATAATATCACCGACTGATGCAACCAGAGAACTATACAAATCTTTTCTTCTTGTAACATTTTCTATCGTTGATAATGTTACAACATCTTCAACAAGCCTTTTGAGAACTAAAAAAATCATATAACATTGTGATGGTGTAGCAGTTTCTCCACAAATAACATTTTTAAGATTATCTATTAAATCAGGCCAATTTTGGGGCCATTCTTGTTCAATCATCAATACCAAAGATCTTACTAGGGCAGTTTTGACAGTCGAGTTTTGATTATCTAGCGTAAATTGTCTTTGAAGCATGTTTTCTAGTACTCCATCTCTCATCCGTATCAATAATTCAGGTGGCATTCTGACCCAGGTATATCTAATCAAATGATCTAAAATATTCCAACCAACATGCTGAACAACACTATCTTCAATATTAATTAATTGAAATGCTAAAGGTATAAGTGTATATGGATCACTATCTTTCAATGTCTCTATAGCCTAAAAAATTTTTAAATAATTTATAGATACTTTCCAAGATATATACATACCTTTGTATATTCAATTCTCTTATCATTTGGTGTTGAAACATCATGAATGGCTTTAACTGCAGCAATAATTTCATTAATCTGCCCTGACATTAAATCAAATAATAAATTAGCTCCTTATATTTATAATAATTATCTTTTATTAAATTACAACACTTAAATAAAAAATAATTAATTATTTTAGAAGGTTGGGATTTTTAAAAGGAGATGAGGAAACAAAGAAATAAGCCTCGTCACGAAAAATTATGCGCAATTGGAATAGTGTTTTAGGCCTTGAATGTGTCGGAAAATAAACCCCAAGGATTTATTTTTTATAATTTAACTTTCATTCATAATTTACTAGTTTTTCTCTTCGAATTTTTTATATGATTGTTCAGAATAGAAATTAGCATTTTTTATGCCATAAAAATAAACAAAAAGTATTCAAATACTTTGACAAAAAACTTGTCAACTATTTATTTTAACTACTTTAGTGTGAAAAGGTGTTTTATATAAATATGGATAAACTTGATGAAAACAGAAGTTATTTATATTACAATGTAAAAAAAATAAACTAAAAAAATGTACACAAGATAAAAATAATAACTTTTAGACTGAAAGAAAGGTCAATTTGACTACCAAAAATTAGTATAAGTTTATTCTGTTACTACATAACCTAAATAAAAGATGATAGTAATATATAATATTATTAAATATATATTTTTAAGAATTCTTCTTTTGCGCACTCTTAACATACAGTGAAAAATTTTAGTAAAGAAATGAAGGACAAGACGTAAGTATTTATTATTTTTTGGAAGCTGATTATTCTCATTAATAATACGTCTATTAGTGATTTGCATTAATGAAGTGCATTTAGGTTCTAAAAGGAGAACTGATAATGATATTACTTTAATATAAATAACTCCCGTAGTTGTGTGTATTAATAATGCGAAACTTTTTATTATCAATTTAATTACAAGATTTATAACAATTTTTTGAAATAATTTTGAAATGAAAATGGTTATTGTTGCCTTATCAATTAATTCTATCATAAAACATATTGATGATTTAAATAAAATATTTACGTGCTTTAATGTTGAAGTACATACAAATTTTTTAGTATAAAAAAATATTATTTCCCATTTGTCATTTAATTTAAAAAATTCGCATAGTGATTTATGTAAATAAAAAAGAAAATAAAAGGAAACTATATTTATATTAAACCACTTAAAAGAACTTCATAAATAAAATAATTTCCAATGATGATGATAATCTTTTTTGACAAATCATACATATGTACTCATTCATGAAGTGCCACTCTTTTCTATTCATATTTGACAATCATAAAAGGAATAAATTTGTTTAATCAAAATAATCTTTATCCCTTTACTCATATATCTCATAATATTATCATCATATAAATGACAAAATCTTACACCTTACAGTCCAGTGAAGGAGGTCATTTTTACCTTAGAAAAAGATTTCCAATAAAATAAACTTGATCTATATATCTAATTTTACTAAAGAAAATATGTCCTATCTAATAACTAATATATTAATATTTTTTACACTAAATTTTATGGCACCAATTAGAGGAGTTGTTGAAACACCCTGTTCTAGTAATATACAAAAATGTGGATATGAAATACAGGATTTAGAGAGACAAATTATTGAAATAAAAACAAAGGCCTTTAAAAAGTGTATTAAAAAGTTAAAGTAAGTAATGATTTATTTGTAAAAGCTTTTCATAAATTATTTAAAGCTGTTTACAAGAAAGAGCTATATTTGAAGATTGTTATGGTAAATCTATAAAAGCTGTTAGATCAATATATACAGGAGATAACAACATAGATGAATATTTTACGGATGTATCAGACAAGTATCGTTATCAAATGGAGCAATGTTTTGTTAGTAATCCCATTTTAGATTTATTAAGACCACACTCACAAGGTGATGAATTTGTTAATGATGAAGATGCAATATATGCTCGAGCAGTTTATTCAACAGAATTTGGAGATAGATTATGGGGATTAGATGATAATGTTTACTCTAGACTTTCAATGGAAGCCTATAGTTCATGTTTAATTAAAGAATTTCCAGTTAGAGTATTTGGAGGTGGTATAAACAGAATTATAGATACCTCAAATCCTTTAATGTATGATTACAATTATCCTCTTCATTAATTTTAATAACTATGTTTACAGGAATAATGCTTCTACATCATGCCTTTTGACAACCAGTGAAGTCACATGTTATAAAAATACACTATCTCATGATGGATTTTATCAACAATTAGTACATAATCGCGAAGCTACATTGAGAGCATGTATTAGGACGTCAGTTTAATATAAAAAAATATTTAAAATGACTTTTTCTTACTATATTTTAGTATACGATTGCAGACACAGTGCAAATCATCTGATACTTCGAGAATGCGGGCATGTATGTGCAACGCAAGAGAGGAATTTGAAAATAGACTTCAAAATAATTTATTAGAATGTGTCAGGAAGACAGACATGACAACACTGTACAAAGTGTTGAATGAAAAGCAGCTGGGATTCAGTACCAACACACAACGTTCTCATGATCGTTCTTATAGCAGTAAGTTTACTTTTTTTTGCAAAAGATTGATGGAGACTGCGAGGATTGAACTCGCGACTTCTCGCATGCAAAGCGAGCACTCTACCACTGAGTTAAGTCCCCGACGAAAAGTAGATTTTTCTTCTTTTTTTCCGAAAAATCACATTCATTTTATCATTTTCTAAAAAAATATCCATAAATAGAAAAAACTCATGGAGACTGCGAGGATTGAACTCGCGACTTCTCGCATGCAAAGCGAGCACTCCACCACTACCATGAGTTAAGTCCCCATCGAAAATGGACCCTTAATTGATTTCCGCTTTTCAAAAATCAGGATAAAATCCCAAATTAACGCAGAAAATCTATTTTTAGGTTATCCCCAACGTGGAATGGAGCCAGTATCATCAGATTCCATATCATACTCTCCACCAATTTCAAATGCACAAAGAATAGTTCCAGGAACTGTCATTACACAAGGTCTCCTTCTAAATGGACAATGTCTGTGTGCATGTGCTGCACCACCCAGACATCAACAACACACTAATTATGCTGATTCATCATTCCCTGAACCAAACAATATATTTCCTAGAGGACGATCAAATAACGACCCTTGGTCATCAACATCACAATACAGTCGTATATTTAAAAATTAATATAACCATTTTTCAAATATATTTACACTAGAAAGTTTTAACTTTATTAACATATAAGACTATACTCTCTAGTAGAATAAGCTTAAGCTACATTTAAAGTAAATATGTTACTAACATCATTTTACTTAATCGTGATTTAACTACAAAAACAATATTATAATCACTTAATTTCTATACAAATTTCGTTGTAATGTTTATGACTATTATTTTAAAATAATAAAAATATTATTTTTACGTCAGTTTTCCTAACTTATTTTTATAGAAAGATAGCACTTTTTGCTGTTGTAAAAGAGTTATAACATTTTTTTAAACATAATAAAATAATGTAATTACTATGATCAGCTGGATTTAACGTTGTAAATTTAATGTAATATTTCATGATTCTAAGTAGCGAGTATTTCAAAACACTCATTATCATTTGAAAAATTAAATTTCATTATGATAATGTGTGATAAAGTACTATAAACAAATATACCAAAAATTATTTAAAACTCAACGAAGCGTCATGAAAATAGTTACAAGTTTAAAATTTACCTTTTCAAACCATAGATCAGAAAAATATTCTACTGCAAATCTTCACAAGATGAAACTTTTATCTTAGTAGTGTAGTGCTTTTTTCCTCAATTGATAAGTTCCCAATTAAATATACTAAAAAATCTTTTAAATTTAAATTACATCATTAGAAATAAAATGTAGCACATCAAACAATAATAAAGCTTAGTACTTTAATGGCTAGTAATCAACAGTCATATGTGTGACTTTTATAATTAGTTTAACTCAAAAATCTAAAACTTCAAACAGATTTGAACTAGATATGGGATACAACACTGATCGACCCTTGTACAATTCTAAAGGGTCGACCACGAACTATCGGGCTATTGTTTCTACCATTTTACATTATAAATTCTCGTCATTCCAATTTAACTACTAAAAACTTAAATAAATTATGGGTTTTGGAAGAAGATATACAAATCATATAATGTAATGTTGTTTTCTACGAGAAAACTCTATTTAATCAGAACAAAAAAGCTCATACTACAGAGGCACATTGGTAGGAAGTAGAATTACGTCATGGTTTGGGAAGTCAACGCAGGTCCAACTTAAAAAGTATGTCAAACTGAGCAAAATGTGTATGTAAATTCAACGACATGCCCATGTCCACTTTATGTTGTAAAAGAAATACCAGTTGTAAATTGGGATTGCGTCAAGAGTAAAAGTAAAATGAAAAGTTCCCACTGATTACATTTATTCTCGCGCCATTTCTATTGAGAAATCTATTGTTATTTCTGTTTTATCACATCAACTTTCCCTTTCTTTGTCTATGTCTCTCGTAGGGAAATCGTAGAAAAGAATCTTTTGAGATTGTATGTATAGTGCTTTTGTTTCAACATAGTTTTTTTAGGTCCTTTAGTTATTTTAAACTGCCGTTGTCGATCGTTTTTAAGTCTTGCAGTAACTTTAATGTATTGCTGTCGTGTCATTTTTTTTTTATTTTCGTTGATTCATTATTTGTTTACTAGATTTTTTTGTTTTTTTAGCCGATGGACAGACTACTAAGAAAAAAATTATTTTCCATAAATTCGGAATTGGAAGAAGCAAGTACCAAGAATATTGCTAATTTACTGATGTCAGATGAGGGTGAATCATCAGCAAGTTCTTGTTGCAGTTTCATTTTTGATAGTCGTGGCGGCAGCTCTACTTCACACTCATCACTAAATCGCCTCGATCTTACCAATTTGAATTTACCTACTTTGGGGAATTCTGCTGATAAAAGAAAAGATAATGGTAATTGTTTGGCTTCCTTTAGTTTTTCCTTGCCGAGTTACAAGAAACTAACCACCATTTGGCCTCCTTTTCCAAGCACAAACAATAAAGGTGTTACGGATGTTACCACAAAAGCTCCAAATTGTACTGTTAAGAATATCCCTCAAAATGTTCCGCTCAATTCAGTATATGAAGTGGATCCTTCAGCTCTCGATTGTCCAGGCTTAACTTCTGATGAAGACGATGAAAATGAATCATGTATTAGCGGATTTTTAGATGATTCTGATGATGATTGGAAATCTGCATCTATTAGTATAAATAGTTATGAATCAACAAAAGAACCTCCTAAACTGTCTTGTTATGATATTAAGGAAGATGAAAACGACAACCTTACTCCATTAAATGATAAGAGTGGTGTTGTTAGAGGAGAGACTATCACCACAAATCTTGATCATATCGGGATAAATATTAAACGTTACCAAGAGTTAACATATAATCAACTTAAGAATGTAGATATCCCTAACAAATCATTTTATGATCCAATTATATTTAATAAGATACCTTTTTCAAACTTATTAAGTAAGTTTAAAAACTGATTAGTAAGATATATTTTATTTTAGAGTATTACAAATATGATGACCATACAAAAGAATTATTCTATGATAGATTGGCCTTTATGTTATATGCCCTTTCTTTTGTAGTTAAGGGAACGGGTGAAACTACAACTGAACGATATGGGTCATTTTTTAGCAGTCACTATCAAATAAGTTCTAGAAAGTTTAAAGAATGGACAGGTCTGACATTCTTTGAGTTTATGAGGAGTAGATACTGCTCATCTTACTTTAGAGTGGTATATGATGAAGATGGGGACAAATATCTTGTTCGTTTTAATGAATCTGATAAGACGTTTGCTCGATTGGGAGATGAAATGGTTGCGGTTAGAAAAGTCAACACAGAATTGTTCAGAAGGAAGTTAATTGGAATTGAAAGAAAGTTGGATGAAGTTGAATACAAAGAAGAATTTCTTGAGGAGAAGTTGAAGTGGTTGAAAGTCTTGACTTATGCTCCTAAGAATCTTGTTGAAATTCCACTCCAACACTTTGCCTACAATTTCGAGTACTGCTACAAAGTTAAATTAGATTCAAAGTATTTGGGTTCTAAGTTTATAAGGTCTTCTTTTTCTGGTGTCGTTAAGTATGTTTTTCCTAACGAACTTGAATTTACACCCGAAAATGGCGGAAGTATAAAAATAATTTGCGATCTTGGGGACGCAATTAAAGATATCCAGGAAAAAATTATGTTCCTTCAGTCCGAAGAGTACAGAAGGATGTTGAAAATAAAGAGATTGAGATTGTCGGGAGACCTCCTACCACCATTTCAAAAAAAGCAATCAAAGGCACCTCGCGTATGGGATGTACTAAAAGATGAAGTTGGTCAAATTTTAGGTGATGAAAATCAAACACCATTGCACGAAAGACATTCCAGTCGAAATATGGCTACCGAGAAACCAGTTTATATCGGCTCGAAAGTCTCTCAGTCGGATGATGAGGAAAGTTCTGAAGAAGATTTATAATTTTTTTTTACTTTTAATTTTTTTAAAATAATTTTAATGTCTCAGTTAATAGTTAATAAATTACATTTGGAGAAGATTCTTATTTTATACAATAGTAGACTTTTATAAATTGTTAGAATAAATTAGTGATTAACGAAATTTTAGTAATGAAAATTTATATTATTCATTCCCTGACCTGCCTAACACCTCTTAGAAATCTTGTCCACTAAGTTTTGGTTGTATTCCAAACCTGATTCAATCATTTTTATGTCCTCAGTAAGTTGATTATCTACAGCCAACGCAACTTCTCTCATCGACAATATACCAACTACATCTTTAACAGTAATATCTATTTCTTTTTTCCTGTAAATTGTTTTGGCAAGTCGGCAAGAAGGCATTTTTCTCAAGTGTTCATTCAATGGCTTGTCATCTTTCTCCCACATCAAATCCTTCAAACAGCATATACATTTAGCTGAAGGAATACTTTTTTCCTTCATTGTCATAATGAATCCCGCTTTGGCTAACTGAAAAATAGTAGTGTAAATGGTATATTAAAATATAACTCACCTCAAGAGAAGTACATCTAGATCCTTTCAAGTCATCAAAAGGCCATTCCTTAAATGTTTTCAGCCTATTCTTAGTTAAAAGTAAGTCAGTAACATTAGGATCAGTAAATGAAGCTAAATTAACTATATCACTAAAATGATTTCTCGACATTTTTGGAGGGACTTTAAAAAAAATCCTCAATTTATGAAATTAGTAAAGAATGAATGACATAACAAAAATGATGAATTATTTAATATGATTACAGCAAACAATCCTTACAAGACATAAGCAAATGTTACCTGGTAATTAGATTTGACATCTTGATAATGAAAATTTATCAAAAAATTTAAACGAGAATCGTATAGGGCAAATGTTATCCATCGATTTGGCAAACCTTAAAATATAATACTTTTATATTACATATAAAATTATGAGATTTCCTATACAAGAATCAAAAAGTAGAAAAAGCGTTTCTGAAATATTTTAGTAGGGACGATCTCCGTAAAATTTAATTAAATTTAAAGATCAATGATAAAATTGATGAGTTTGATAGATATATTTTCCATTAATGGTAAATAATTTTTAAAAGAAATTATAGGATAGAATTACTATGAATATATTTAAACTGATAAATTTATTTCCCAGAAATTTAATAATTAAAATACCAAGTGGTTTAGCACAACTTTCTATGTTTTCATCAAATGAAAATTTTAAAATTGATAACAAAAATTGTCAGAACAATTGAAAAATAATTTCATTATTGCAAATAAGTCAATCAAAATATTGAAGAAGCCGAAATTAATGTTAAGCATCTAAAAATAGTTTAAATTTATAATGTCAAACATTCTTCAATAAACTGATTTATTGTAATATAAACATTTTTTTTATTTATCCAAGATAATATACTGACAGTTACTTTAAATAATATTGTTAAACCATATCCTATTTTGACATTTTGAAGTAGTGAAGCAAATAAAATGTTATAAAGGCATAAAAAAGCATCACATATACATTTGCAGGCATGTCCTTATTGAAATCTTGAAAAATGAAAATTCTATTGTTCCAGTGAATTTATCATTCAGCAACACGCTTTTCAAATATTGTCAATGGTAATAAAATAATCTACATTCTTTATTTCAAAAATTCAGAACAAATTTTCCTTTTAATAAGATTTTAAGTAAACAATGTGTTGTGTTAATGATAAAAAAAATAACAATGTCTTTCCTATATATAATAAATTTTTATGGATAGTAGCAGTAAGTCAGCATACTTCTTCCTAAATATTCTTCACCTTCTAGATCTGATACAATCCATTAATTCTTGTGTTTTAACAACCATTAAACTAGAAGGATGTTTAATTTCTCGAAGTGTTCTGTACATTTTCGATTTATTATTACAAGTAGTTCTTTTTGTGTCTCTCTAATGTACCAAATACAAGCTTATCAATTTTATAAAGTTCACTTTCCTTTTCAATAACATCTAAATCAGCATCAATAATTGAATGATATTCTGGTGAGTGGCAAGAATAGGAAGAATTTTTACAAACATATGAAAGTAAATTTATCGTAGTATTATTTAGCTTTGGATAATTCAGCGCATCTTCTGTTTTTTGTGACAACTAATTTACCAAATTACCATTATTCAATGACAATTTTTCTAAGAATTTCTTCGGTAGATGAAACAATATAATTTTTGTAAAGACAATCTTATTGTTCTCGTCATATACACTCGTTACTGAACTTTTTCTAGAATTACCTATGTTAATCAAAAATTTTTTTCAATAAAAATTTTCTGATTTTTATTAGTGGAGTTTATTTTTTTTAACCTAATCTATACATCCTCTTCCTACAGGAGTATGCAGTAGTCCTTGCGAAAACAGTTAATTATTTTATTGTTGGTACATTTAAAAATTACCAATAGAAATTAACTTACCTGATAATGTATTTGGTGGTATTTTTTTGTTATCTAATTGTGATTGTAAACGTTCCGAAGTTCCATTCTTTTGGAGTGATACCTTTTGAATTTGTGGTTGGTGTATGTAATCATCAATGGAAATTGTGAATTTTTGTTGGTTGTGATTGCCCAGAAGTTGGTTATTACCACAATTGTTACTTTCATTTACAACTTCTTTAGATGATCCATATTGATAAATTGTTTTTGAAGCTTTATTTTTGAATACAGACATAAACATTTGTTGTTGTTAAGTAATTTGTCTTAAATCTTTTCTAATAAGTTTTTCAATTCTTCAATATTCACGCCTGAATGCAAATCTGTTTGATTTATCAGCGATGGAACTGAACTTTTAGAATTGTTTTGACAAGTGATACATTTTTCGGATCGTGCACCCTTTCGATTGGTACCGTTGTTAAAATTTAATGCTACGCTACAAGCACAACTGAACTTCTTTAATTCTAGTTCCAAACTTTTTAAAATTGACAAACTTGTGTTTTGTACTTTGGAGATGCACAAAAAAAGTTACTTGAATTAAGGAACCGCCAATGTACGGAACTTCGGAAAATCAAGCGTTTTTCTAAGTTTGATGGCTCTTTAAACTCAAAAATTATTAAGACAATTAAATGTTGTAAATTAATTAAGAGAGTTTAAGAAAGAAATCTTAAATGAAATTCAATAAATAACTAAAATTAATTAATGTAGAATTTTGTGTAAATAAGATGAGTTTACATCTTATGAGGAAACCCTGGACTTTTTGTACTTTTGTATTTTTGAAACGGTATGCCAAAGCCATTCCAAAATCTTTCCCCATTTTAAATATTTAATATTATCTCATTTTATCATTGCTACTTAAGCTTATTAAGTAATATCCTTCTTTTAAATTGTAAGTATTTAAGTTTTTGTTGTTTATGTTTATTGTATGTTACTTTAGGTGGCCACAATTTAAATTAATAAAGTCTTACTTATAAAAATAGATAGTTTGTAAATCTAGTTTTTCTGGCATACCTTGACGCCAAGTCTTATAAAATTTTACTTGTATATAAACAGTAAACAAACATTATCACTTTTGTATTTATTATTAACATAAAATATTGTTTAATTTAATTTTTAAATAGAATTTTTAGAATAATTATAAAACTTCTACTTTTCTGAAATTTTGACCTCACTTTGAATTGTTTCCTTTCTGTATTGTATGTACATCTTACAAATACCATGCTACAGAAAATGATTTATTTATTCTTTGTCATTTTGTATAGTTAGTTTTATATTCAGAGGAATTTCTATATTAAAAGAAAAGTTTTGTGAACCCATTTTCTAAAATCACAGTACAAAGTTCAACATGAATTATATACTTTATTTCAAGAAGTTTCATGCGACAAAAATTAAGTGTAAAAAATTGTCTCATGTCAAAAGGTATATTTTAAAAGATTATTTACTGTTCTCCAAATTTTGGTTTTTGTGCATAGTTAAGAGATAGACTTAATGAAAGTATAACTTCATAGTTTTAATCATAAAATAAATTTCAGATTTGAAATGTTACAGAGTCGTAAGATAAAAAGTTTCTATAGAATACATTGAATCCCACGCTACTTTTATTGCAAAATCTATTGTTAAAGTATAACCCTACCTAATTATTGTTAACAATTAATGTAATGTTTTAATCCTTTCTATGACTGTTCTCTATGACCCAACTATCATGGGCATAATAGCTAATAAAATAAGGTATTTTTGCTAACTTATTATCATTCCTTACTTATTTTGTGACGTGTATTCCTATGCTAACCACCGGGTAATATTATGCTTATTGTACTATTATTTTTTAGCTAATAAATTTCTATTGTTAACCCTAGTCCTATTTATTTTCTACTGGTTGGAACCAACTTTTAGCATCTTTTTGCTTTAATTTTTTTCGTTTTTATCACATAACATTCTTCTTTTGATATCAATTTCTCTTGTGGTGAAATCTTGGAAAGAAACCTTTTTTAAACAATAATACTTGTCCCAAACATAGATTTTTTTAAATCTTTCGATAACTTTTAATTGTTTTCGCGTGTTATTTTTTTAACATTTATTGTTTCTTTATGTATTAAATTTTTTTTTGTTTTTTAGGCGATGAACGGGAGACAAATAAAAGAATCCTTTTCCATAGATTTGGATTTTAAAGAAAGAGATACCAGTCCTATTTCAAGATCCCGTTTTGACTTTTTGGAGGAGGACTCTGTAAATATTGCTAGTTTACTGATCTCGGAAAATAGGGGATCGTCGATATGTTCTTTGGATAGTTGTCTTTTTGAGAGCGATGGAGATAGCCGGGCTTCGCATTTATCACTAAGCGATCTTGATCTTAGTGATTTGGACTTACCAAATCTGGAGGATTCTACCGATAAGAAAAAAGATAAATGTTTGGCTTCTTTCAGTTTTACTCTACCCAGTTATGAGAAAATGTCATCAAGCAACATTTGGCCTTCTCTCTCAAATACAAATGATGGAGGTGCTATGGATGTTACTGAGAATGTTCCCATTTGTACTGCTAAAAATACACCTCAAAATGCTCCATTCGCTTCCATATACGAATTAGAGCCTTCTGCTTTTGACTGCCCAGGTTTAACGTCTGATGAGGAAGATGGGAATGAGTCGTGTATTAGTAGTTTTTCGGATCATTCTGATGATAGGGGATCTATATCTGTTAGCTTATCAAGTGTTGAATCAACAAAGGAGTCTCCTATGCTACCTTGTATTGCTATTAAAGAAGATGAAAACGACAACCTTACCCCAGTAAATAATAAAAGTAGCGTTATTAAAGGGGAGACTATCACTACAAATCTCGACCATATCGAGATAAATATTAAACGCTACCAAGAATTGTCATATGATCAACTTAAGAAGGTAGATATCCCTAACAAATCATTTCATGATCCAATTGTATTTAATGAAATACCTTTTTCAAATTTATTAAGTAAGTTTAAAAAATGATTGGTAAAATATACCTTATTTTAGAGTATTACAAATATGATGACCATACAAAAGAATTATTCTATGACAGATTGGCCTTAATGTTGTACGCCCTTTCTTTTGTAGTCAAGGGTACAGGTGAAAGTACAACTGACCGATATGAGACATTTTTTTGCAGTTACTATCAAATAACTTGCAAAACGTTCAAAGAATGGACAGGCTTAACATTCTTTGAATTTATGAAAAGTAGATACTGCTCACCTTATTTTAGAGTGGTATATGATGAAACGGCCGATAAATATTCTGTCTGTTTCAACGAATCTGATAAAACATTTACTCGATTGGGAAATGAAATGGTCGCGGTTAGAAAAGTCAATACAGAAATATTTAGAAGGAAGTTGGTTGGGATTGAAAGAAAGTTGCATGAAATTGAATACAAAGAAGATATCCTTCAGGAGAAACTGAAGTGGTTAAAAATTTTATCCTATGCTCCTAAGGACCTTACCGAGATTCCAGTACCGCACTTTGCCCATAATTTTCAACATTACTACAAAATTAAACTGGATTCGAAATATCTGAGCTCTAAATTCATAAGGTCTTCTTTTTCTGGTGTCGTTAAGTATGTTTTTCCTCACGAACTTGAATTTATAGCCGAAAACGGTGGAAGTATAAAAGTACTTTGCGATCTTGGGAAAGCAATTAAAGATATCCAAGAAAAAATTAATTTTCTCCAGTCCGATGAGTACAGAAGGATGTTAAATACAAGGAAATCGAGATTAACTGGAGAACTTCCACCAACTTTTCAAAGAAGACAATCAAAGGCACCTCGAGTATGGGATATTCCAATGGAAGAAATTGGCCAACATTTAGGTGCCGAAATTCAAACACCATTACATGACGTACATTCCAACCAAAATTTGCCTTCTGGTGTTAATAGAAAAAATAGACCCATCTATACAGGTTCGAATGTTCTCCAATCAGAGGATGAAGCAAGTTCTGAAGAAGATTAACCTTTCTTTGCTATTAATTTTTTTTTAATAATTTTTGTAAATTTGTATATTTTCTTGTATATTTAATAATTAATGCACTAAAGAATGATTTTTATTTTATAATAATAAAGTTGCTAGAAGAAATTAGTAATTGATAAATTCTTTAGTCACGGAAATTTAGGTTAATAATTTTTTGACTTACCTAACATTTCTTAGAAATCTTGCCCACTAAGTTTTGATATTATTCCACTCTGATCCAATCATTTTAATGTCTTCAGTAATTTGACCATCTACAGCCGTTGTAACTTCTCGCATATATAATATGTCGATTATGTCACTAACAGTCATATTTCCTTTTTATTGTGAATTGTTATGGCAAGAAGGCATTTGCCTTAGCTGCTCTTTTAATTGAATGTCGTCTTTCTCCCACCTTAAATCCTTCAAGCAGCACTTGCATGAAGCTAAGGAAATATTCCTTTTCTTTATTGTGATTATGAATCTTGCTTTGGCTAACTGAAAAGTGGTAGTGTAAAATAATATATTAAAATTCATCTTACCCTAGGAGAAGTACAATAAGATCATTAAAATAGTCATTTCATAAACGTTTTTAGCCTATTTCTAGTTAAAAGTATGTCAGTAACATTATGATCAGTAAATGAAGCTAAATTAGCTATATCAATAAAATGATTTCTTGACACCTTTGGAAGGATTTTAAAAAAATCCTCAATTTATGCAATTAGTAAAGAATGAATGACATAACTAAAAAGATGAATAATTAGGAATGATAACAGCAAACATACACAAAAATTGCTTGGTAACCGAAGTTAGCATTTTAATAATAAAAATTCGTCAAAATATTTAAACAAGAATCTTATAGAAGAAATGTTATGCATCAATTAGATAAACTTTTAAATATAATACCTTTATAGTTTTATATAAAGTTTTGAAAATACTTATTCAAGAATCAAAAAGTAGAAATAGCGTTCTTGGAATATCTTAGTAAGGATGATCCTTGTAAAATTTAATTAAATTTGAAGATCTGTGATAAATTAGTAGATTTATAGATATATTTTCCATTAATAGTAAATAATATTTAAACGGAAGTTATAGAATAAAATTACTATGAATGTACTTTAACTGATAAGTTTATTTTCCAGAAATTTCATATTAAAAATAAGAAATGGTTAAACATATTTTTTTTTGTTTTATCTTTTTTTAAATGCTATACTTTTCGAAATACCTATTAATTCTTGGATATTATCTGTATAGTAACTTTTTATCCTTTCATTAAATGATAATCTTAAAATTGATAATGAAATGCCAGAACAATTGACAAATAATTTTTGTTATTGTACATTATCAATCAAAATTTCAAAGAAGCAAAAATTAATGTTTAGCACCTAAAAGTAATTTTAATTTATAAAATATAATTCCTTCAATAAATTGATGCAAAGTAATATAAACATTTTTTTATTTATCGAAGATAATATAATGACAGTTACTCTAAATAATATTATTAAACCATATCTTATTTTGAAGTAGTGAAGCAAATAAAATATTATACAGGCATAAAAAAGCATCACATATACATTCATATTTCAGGCATGTCCCTATTGTAATTATAAGCTATTTTTAGAGATGTTTTCCTCTAAAAGAATAACCATAAATAAATATAAAATAAACATTTATTTTATATAAGTCGTACAATGTAAAATGTAATCGAATTCTTATAGATTCCATGTATTTTATCTTTTTTGGAAATTAAAATCTTCCATGGATGTTACAAAATCTTAGAAAAAGAAGGTTCTATTGTTTCAATAAAACCATCATATAGCAAACATGCTTTTTAAATATTGTCAATAGTAATGAAAATTCTAAATAAAATTTTGAAAATTACCTTATGACATTCAAGTTTGCAAGAAATTATCCATTTAAAAAACATGCGCCTATACTTGATAATAAAAATGGGATCTGACCCTGGTCGACTCTTGAAAATTGGTTGACCCTTGTAAAATTTTTTAAGGGTCGACCACGAATTTTTGGATTGGTTTTTTTAGCATTTTATATAAAAAAAATTGTCTTTCTTTTAATTTAACTACAAAGAATTTTACCAAGTTATTGGTTTTAAAATGTGATTTATAAACTATATAGTGTAATATTGTTTTTAACGTGAAGTTTGCTTTAATTAAAATAAAATTAAGTTTTATTATAAGGGTATGTGTTATAAAATAGAATTACGTTTTTGGTTTAACAGGTCGACCCAAGTCGAATTTTAAAAGTGACCCATACCGACCGAACCCGGGCCTAATAATTTACTAACCCATCCATGTTTTTATGGCACTATAAGAACGTCAATAAAAAAATATTTATTTTAATATTTTAGGAAAGTTTTTTGTTTCATAGTCTGTAAAACATTATTAATGGAGTTGTATTAAAAAATTTAATAAACATAATCAAATAGAAAATACCTTAAGTAAAATTATTCTTATTATAGTATTGTAAATAATTTTATTTTAATTACAACGTAATGTTTGGCTTTGAAACTGTTTTTTGTAATCATATATCGCAATAAGCTGATTTATAATAATTTTAAAGCTTGTAATACTTTTGAATTTTGATAGTTTAAATAGACCTGATTTTACAGAAATGTCATTAATAGTTCTTTGTTTTTGTTTTTTCACCACCTTATTTTAAATACGTTATTTTTCATACGATATTAAATTACAACTAATTAGAAAAGTTAAATGTCAGACAAAGTAATTTGATTAATTTTCTATATCTTATTTGGAAAATAATAACAAGATTGAAATATATAAATGAAAATAAAAACACTAATAATAAATCTGTGGTAAAGTACGTTTGATTTTTCTTCGTTATATCATATCGTATAATAAAATTTATTGCAAATGTTTACAAATATTGAAAACCTAAGTGTTACAAGTTATAGATTTCCATTTCTCTTTAATAATTAGTTTTTTCGTCTAAAAGAAATGTGTTATTAAGATTTATAAAATAAGAATAATTTATTTGTTTATGTAGTTATATTTTTAAGACTATTGTTTAATCCAAAACAAAGGTATTAAATACGTTATTAATTTTTTATGGTATTTTTTACATATCTTAATAAAAATTTTAAATGAGATTGGATTGCCTTTCAACAACTGTTTTTTAATGTTTTATAAAATTATTATTTTATAGAATTAATTTATTTTGAGATACACGATTATTAATTGATATTATATTTATCATAAGACATATAATCACCGTACTATAGTACATTTATAATTAAACTTATTAAGTCTGTAGTTAAGTAAATTTTTTCGTAGGAAAAATAATTTTAAGACTACAAACAAAAATATTTTAATATCCATCCATTAAATTATTCTTCATTTAAAAAAATAATTAATTTTCATACTCTTGTTATATATTATTGTTTTTGTAGATACAGCTACAGTAGTTAAATAATTTTTTTTATTTTAGGTAGAAATTTGAATTTCTTATATTATGGAGATCAATATTATTTATACTCTTTTGATATTTTCTACTTCTGTAGGATTTTTTCTTATGATAATGTCAGTTGTTACAATTTACATTATTTACAGAACACAGGTAAGAACAACTTTAAAATTTGTTTAATTCTTTAAAAGATTTTTCATAGCAATTTAAGAAATATTATTTATGTTAACATTGTCTTCTTTTTTATGCTTGGAGGAGTAATGAATGGTAGAAATATTTTAAGAATCCAACAAATTTATCCATTTTATGAATCTTACTTAACTCATTGCTTCTATATGCTGCTTATTCCAAGTTTTTTATTATCATCTTTAGTAAATTTGGAAAGAGTTTATGCTTTCATCAACATAAAGACTTATGATGAAGATGAAAGTAAATTTTCCTTTTTCAATGTTATTACTTTTATTATTGTTGGATTAATTACAATTGTAGTTCTATACATAAGTAGAATACATGTGCTAATATCTTCTTTTGATATAATAGTCTCTTTCTTTATTATTCATTTATTTTTATCCATTGTAAGTTTAAATTTTTTTTCTTTTCAATATTTAAAGATTTATTTTTATACGGTTTTCAAAATAGAGCAGATGTTTCGTCCAAAATCAAAACTTCAAAATATTATTTTACCGTTGTCATCGAAATATTCTCTTAAACAAATCCATAAGAATATGATTCTCCTTACTATAATTATTTGTATTTCAATATTTTTCAACTTAGAAATGTGCATTCATTTATATATTATATCTGGGTTTAAATTTACTCTAAATGAAGAAATAATTCATTATATTGTCTTTCATCTTAGTGTTTATTTGGGAGCATTAATTAAAATGTTTGCGATAATTTTACTCCAAGATAAAGCAAGAAAATTTGTATATGAACATTTCTTTAGAATTAAAGGGGTTCGTGTTAGTCCAGAGACACAATCACGTTATAATGCTAAATCCGAAGGAGCAATATATTTTAGTATGTATAGCAATCAATGGAATTAATAATAAATGTTTTTTTATATTTAATTTTAAATAACTTTTTTTAAATAAATAAAAAACTACTGTATTTGTTTGTTAGTTTTAATTCCTACGTGAGTAAAATTTTTACGATGTTTCAGTGGTGTGACGGCACGTAAATATAGAAGATTTTATTAATGAAATACTCAAAAATATAAATTTTAATAGTAGTGTCCATCTATATTTATTCTTGATAATGATAAATTATTTTGAATTAATTATTGTTATTTATATGTTTTTAATATTTTAACACCTCCTTATATCTTTTTAGTTCCTTGAACTAAAATTAATTTACACTTATCAATAATTATAACAAAGTTTAAAGCTATATCTAATTTAGGTATACTTATCGTCGGGTATTATATATGAAAAGTTTAATTCCATTAACATATGAAAAATTAATGTTAATAAAATGAAATATTTATTTTCATACTGTTTAACTTCTTTTTAAAAAAGTATCCTACAAAAAAACGATTATTCTATAAATTGATAATTGGAAAGTTTGAAATATAAAAAAAAACTAGAAACTATTTGATTCAATAATCCAAAATACTTTAAAACTATAACAATTTGATTATGAAATTATAATTAACTTTCAATGTATAGAAAACAACATTTAACTTTTAAATATTATAATTAACCATGTAAAAATTAAAAGCACAAAATAAACAATAATTAAATTTTAATTTACATTTTCAACAATATTTAAACACAAGTAATAACTGCTTTTATCAGGTAGGGAATAAATAATGGCCGCAAAATGTTATCGCAATTTTCTGCTGTAAAAAATTAAAATAAAAAATTTCATATTAAAACAATCTTTATGTAGAAATGTAGAGGGACTTGCCCTGATATTTTTTTGCATTTTACTTTAGTTTTTAAATTAATTTTAAAGAAAGTTATGTCCGATCTTAAAAGTGTTGTTAAAAAGGGAATTACGAATAATTTTCTTTATAAGAGTTTAAACTTAGACGTAATAGAGTTGGAGCATATCGAAATATAGTTGAATGCATAGGGGGAAGGGTTAACTTCTGACCGTTCTTTGCGTCGGTGGTTTGAGAAATTTCAAGGGGTTAATTTTGATCTCAATAATGAGGAGGGTTAAGAAAGACCTTTACTACCAATATTCAGAATTAATGTTAAGATTGTGGAACTAAATCTAAAGCAGTCACCAAGAGAGTTGAAATATATCAACAGGAGCTTGAGAAAATAAATGAAAAACTAAAAAAAACCATCGGACTTTAAAAATAGGAATAACCCAATATTATAGGATGACAAGATAAGAAGCCATTTTTCAAAACCAGTGTTAAAAAAACTTGGTGAGTTGAAATATGGGGTTCTATCTTACCCTCCATACTCCCCTGATCTCTTTCTTACAATTTCCGATTTGTTTGAGCATTTGGATGTATTTTTTAAGGATAAATTGTTTAAGAATGAGGAGTCGGCAGAAAGCGATTTCAGTGACTTCTATTGAATCCAGAAGTCCTGAATCTTATAAAACGGGGATTCAAAAGCTGTTAGAACGTTGAGAAAAACGTGTAGATTCTAACGGATATTATTTCGATAAATTAATTTAACATAAACTTAAATAAATGTTGCCTTAATTCATTTTTTTTGTCCGTGGCCATTATTTATTTCCCAACCTAATACCTATGAATTTATAAGATAAATATTTTAAAAGTTAAAACTGCTAAGTACATTGTCAATAAAAAATATATTCTAGGAATAGCTTTATTATTTAACACGTTAAAAATTTTATATCATTTACTAAGTAAAAAATTTATAGAACATATAAATATTAACACTTTTCAATGCAATATTTATCAACATAATTAATTAAATTTGTTACAGTATAATGTTTATTTTTAAATTAAATTAAAATATTTTAGTAATCAAAAATTCTATTAAAAAATCATATATTATTGGGTTTAAAGTACTATCATCAATACTATCTCAATCATAAAAATATTTATAACATAAGAAATCAAGGTAAAATGAATAACAAAAATTATTGTAATAAATGATAATTAAATCAAAGTTTGAAAAACCAATAACAATGTATTAATTATTAACAATACCAATAATCTATGGACATTTATCAATTCTTTTTTAATTTATCAACTAAAATTATATTTCATTTCAAAGATTATAAAATTTCTAGCAAATACGGTGTTTTATATAATTTCTTCAAATGTATATTTAATTATATCCCTAATATATTAAAAAACTTATAATGAAATATAATAACTAAATGTCAGGTAAAAATTATAAATCAAATATAGCATGTAGTTTGACGTAATGACAATTATATTGGGCATGTTACATTCTAATAGCATCTGTAAATTTTCATCATAATTAATGTTTACCAAACATATTTCAAGTGTTGCTTATTAATTTCTTTTTAAATATTTTTCTCCTCATTGTTGAATAGAAAAATGAGGCCAATTTTTGTTTCTTTTTCATTATCTTCAAGTGTAATAATCATTGTACTATCAATTATAACAAATTTTATACTTTATAAAATAAAAGTAAGTTTTGATTATAAAAACTTTAAAATAAGTTTTTTAAGATCTTTAATAGAAACCTACGGCACATGTTTTACTTAAATCACAATTGCTTTATTTTAACAGCAATGTTAACTTTTACACGAGATTTATGTCTTCTGACATTCTATACACGAAGAACTTTTGAATATCTTTATTACGCTTCTTTTGCTATGCTTTCTGCATGCTCCTTTGCAACAAGTTTACATTGTATAGAAAGAATATTTGCATACTATAAACTTATTTCTAAATGTAACGATGAAAATGAATCACCACATTTTACAATTTTTAGTTACTTTGCAACAATTTTTATAACTGCAATAACTCAATTACTCGGTAATTACTTTACAATTTTAAATAGTATAAGTAGTAGCTTGTTATTTCTTTCAATTCAAATTATAACATTTGTTGTAAGTTTTTTTTCAACAATTTCTGCTATTTTTTAGATATTTTTGTATACAGTATACAAAACGAATATTTATTATCGTATGAAAACATCAGAACGTTCAATTTCATTACCATTATCATACAAATATCAACTTCAACAAATCTATAAATCATCCAAACTTCTAACATTAATTATTTTTTGTGTTGTTTTTTCAAATGTTGAAGGATGTTGTCATACATTGATTATGTATTTGATAAGTGATGAAGCTATAAATTTAATTGATCATGCTTTAACATTTCAATTTGTCATAAATTTATGTATCATCTTTCGCCTCTTAATTCTGATATTTCTTCAGAAAAAATTTAGGGCTTTTGTAAATGATAAATTGTCAATTAATTTAAAGTCTCCAAAAATTGAACCTTTAGAAGATGGACCAATATTTTTATCCCAAACTAAAGATTATTTCAATTTTTATGCTAAGCAGTGGTGAAGGCAAATAGTTTTAATTGATACGTTAATGCAACAATTTTTATTTATTAAATAAATATAATTTTATAAAAACATTTTATGTAATACACTTTATATTAATAAAATTTTTAAGTACTAACTCATGAGTTATATATTTATAATTATCCCGTTTTTTGTAGTGACTGTTAAATATATAGAAGTCTATATAAATTATTAGAAATAATGAACTATACAAATCCTTTAAAAACTGGCATTTCTGCAGTTTTCCAATCTTCAACAACTTTGTAACTAGGAAATAAACCGGTTTCACGATTCCCACTAACTAAAGCACCTTTACTCCAACCATTCCAATGATTGCCTGCTATTCCTACCAATGAATTTTTTTCAAAAGATATCTCTTCTTTTGTTAAAGCTTTATGACTTTTGATAGCTCTTAAATTGTGAGCTTGTTGTCCACCAAAATAATATATATCATCAATAGAAGCATAATTGTATCCTGCATCATCTTGAGATTCGACTTGCATCAATTCATATGCCATCCTACTAACTTGCGATGAAAAAGTACCTATTATGAAAGAACATTTTGATAAAAACCGTATGTCTTTTATAACACCATGTAATGAATCATCTTCATATCTTTTTCCTACACCCGCATTACTAGCAATAGTTTCATCTCCATAAAATGTATAATTTGGATATTTTTTTCTTAAATCACTTATTACAGTTGAATCATCTGTTGCTATAAATACCCTCCTACTTATTTCACTTTCCATTTCCATTTCTTTTTCACGGAAAAATATTTCTGCATGATTCATGTACTCTTTTACATCATGGAATGATGCTTCTGTACCAATTTTATCAGTTCTTCTTACATGGATTCCGACTATAGGTGATTCTTCAAATGGTACTTCTTCTACATATTTTGAGAACTTTTTCTCAAACTCATCATTATGACGCATGGCATACCTTAATATCTAAATTAATTAATTTTTATAGTCATATGCAATTTTAAACATACTTGTCCAGTAAAATAGGCAGTTGGAAAAGAATGTAATTCTATCATTTTACTACTTAACTCTTTAGGTAAAGCTAATGGAACAAAATCTGGCTTAGGTGATATATAATCAATAATTGGTATTCTTATAACAACATCATCACCTCGAGTACCTCTAACACCACTCCATGTAGCTGTTGGTTTATTTTTTGCATTTTTTTCATAAGAACAATTAGATATTGGTTGAAAGACTGATTTCCATCCTTTTTTAGAATACCTCCACTCATTACCATCTTTATCAAATAGTAATGTTCTATTAGTACCAAGTGCCATATAAAAGCAAAAAGCTACATGATGTAATTGGCAACCAAATCCACAGCCTTTATCCAAATTACAAACCATAAATTTTGACTTATTACAATCTTCAGGATTTTGGAGTGCATATATCCTTTTCTGTATAAAATCTGATAATTTCTTTAATTCCCTCGATCTCCATAAACTCCCATCTTTATAAAGTTTTTTTATATCAACATTTAATGATAATAACCTATCTATAGCATCGTTCTGTAATACTTTATCGTTGATATTTGATAAAGAAGCCTTTACGAAGAAATACATTTCTCTCGTATTTCTTATGGCTTCTTTTAATAATGCCTCGTGGTTTGCCGTATAATGATTATTAGAAGAAGAATTTAAAATATTTTCATTTATAATTTCTTTTTTTACTTTAATTTCTTCACTATCCTTCGCTAATCCTTTAGTTTTAATATCAATAAATTTACTAATGATATTTCGTAATTCTACGTTTTCTTTTAATAACTCTTCTGAAGCTGATAATGCTCTTTTAAGATTATTCGCTAGCTCCATTTTTGTTAAATCTCCATTTCTCACAGAAAATACACCTTAAAAAAGTTCAATTTTCTTTCTTTAAAAAAAATGTAGGAAACTTACTTTCAGTTGTTAATTTAAAATAAGAAGAAAAAATGAAAATAAAAAATATGAATAATATGAGTACAATTTGCTTTGTTATATATCTCATTGAATAAATCTAAAAAGGTAGTTAATTTTAATTTACATTAACATTCATAATTTTTAAAATAAAATATTTCAATTGATAAAGAGTATGACTTTATAGAATATTCTTTGAGATTTTAACTTAAAAAATATATTATTTTTAAAGTTTCTCTTCAGAATAGTCTAGAGAGTGAAGAAATTATTTTTAATATTGAGAGGTAAGAAAATTCTTTTAAATAAAATTTCATTGTAAAAATTTTAATAATAAGCATGAAATATCATTTATATATGTCATATATTCATATTTATTGTAATAAAGATGTGTTTACAAAAATTGAGGAAAATGCTTGTTTATAATACTTAAAAATGTTTAAAATTAAAAACTGTAACTATTAATATTAAATATCAAAAAAAAAGTATTATAGATAAATCACTTGTATGACCAACAATTTTTTCATGTAATTTCTATTATGCAACGCAAGAATAAAATTTATAAAACAATTTTTAGTTAGAGAATAGGAAGTCAAATAATATTCAGAAATTTAATTTTTTACGTTAACAAAAAAAATATAATAATCAGAATAAAAATTTATATCCTATTATTAAATAAATGTCCTTAAGCATCGATTTCTTTGCCCTATAATTTTTCTATGTAGACAAAATAAAAATAAGATAAACTACATATGCAACTCACAGCTGCTATTACTCCAATGGCAAAAATTTTATGTGTAAAATATTTAAATACATCATTACTTTGGTTGGATATAGAAGTTTTAATAAATTACTCTTATACATAAAGTTAGTGTAACCATTGGTCAAGATATTTCTTTAAACTAGTTAATATATTATTTATAATTTATTTATCTTAAGCATCCATTTACCAATGAATATTTCCTTACTTTTATATTCTATACTAATTTATCTACAACAAATTTATAACAACTCTTTTTTCGTATTGTAACATGCACTTAATGAGAATTCATTAACTGTAATTTTACAATTATAAGGGCAGACTTAAACATAATAAGCTGATAAATAATATATTTGACCGGCACATATTAAACTATATACAATTATTCATAACTGAATGAAATACGATATAAACAATTTCTTGAGAATACAAATAGAATGTATATTTTAAAATATTATTTAAAATGGCACCCATTTATTGGAAGATAAACATACCATTATATTAAGTCATATTATTGCCAATTTTTAAATAATCTTCTTAGATATATACAAAGATCTTTCTATATTATATTATAGACAATTGTTTAATCTTTTATCACGCTACTACATAATAAATATATAAACTATAGCTTCAACATGAAACAAAATGGAGATTTTTAATGAAGATAGATGTTATACCATAAACATTTAGAATTTCAGATGTAAGTAAAAGCTTAATCGACAAGTAAAAAGTCACAAATAAGATGTTTAGTAACATATCTATCTGTACAAATTTTGTTGGCCAACTATCTTTTATAACATTCTACTTCAAATTAAAATAATTGTCAAGTTGATTAATGAGGGCATCTGTTAAAAGATTTATATACAAAAAAGGTTCTAACTTTAGCCATATGGATATGAAAAGTGTGAAAAATATTATATGGATTATTAAGATGATACGTTATTATATCATTATTAATATATATAAAGAATCTTGATTTAAGTCTACAAAATAATATAATTTTACCATCAAATAAGAGATAATAAACATTTAATAAAATAGTATATACATTTATATTTTAGTTCTTCCTGACAATTTTAGTATTATGAATCAATTAATACCAAGGAAATATTTAGAATTATTTATAACATAAAAATAACAAATTATAAAATTATCTTATAGAAGAATGACAAAATTTTGCCGATAACAAGAATACATACATATATTCTAATAAAAGAACAAGAAGATTACCCAATAACTTAAACATTTAAGTATCAATATTACAACTTTATTTGTACATGATAAGAAGTCCAAATAAGAATTATAATCATTAAAAGATAAAAATGTAAAATATTAATTTATGAAGTGAAATCTAACATTAGCATCTTTTCATTAAATAAACAAATTGCAAAATATTATAGCGCATTGATTTATTTAAATCATGTAAAAAATTTTTACAATTATTTGTTTTTTAGGTTTGATGTTTAATATTGGTAACTTTTTCAAAATATTAAAATGATAAAAGAATTCCTCTAGTGTAAAGGCTATAAAATCAAATATTTATTTTCAAGAATATACTTCATATCAGGATAGTTTAATGAATCGGTAGATATAATAAAATAGACTATTA
Source organism: Strongyloides papillosus (assembly GCA_005656395.1). Taxonomy (NCBI): domain Eukaryota; kingdom Metazoa; phylum Nematoda; class Chromadorea; order Rhabditida; family Strongyloididae; genus Strongyloides; species Strongyloides papillosus. The sequence goes on from SRSI01000062.1 coordinate 87,643, forward strand.
TGTAGTTCTCTTACCATGTTAAGCTCTGTCAGATTAGAGATTTAAAAAAGAGTTAATTTTGTATTACTTTTTTTTATCATTACTATATATAAACTATTCTAGTTTTTATGTTAAAATACTTATCATTATAAACATTTAATTACATTTTATAAATTCATTCCTACTAAAATTTCAAACAATAGTTATATTATGATAACATTCAAATCATTCCCAAGCAATTTCAAATAAAAAAATATATTCATTAGTAATTAAGAAAAACCAACAATTATTACTCAAAAAAATAATTGAAAAAATAAATATATTACGGAAATTCCACAGAAATTTTACATCACAAACAATAATTTTGATATTAAAAAAATGTGTTGTTAAATATTTTAATCAAAAACTTATTCATAGATTCTCGAAAATGTGTTTACTATACAGTTAAAAATTAATAATAAATGTTTTGAAAAGCATTTTATTTAGAAATTATAGAAAAAAAACATTGCATTAGTATTAATCAATTACTTTACAAATTATTTATAAATTAAATGCCATATCAATAAGGAAATAAGAAAATAAAATTTATTAAAATTTTTACAACTTTTTTTTAAAATAAAAACAATATTTTAAATATAAAAGATAACTTTGCAAAATAACTATTTATCTTTAAAATTATCAGACTCTAAAAGCAGTAACAAAAATTATATCTAAAGGAATGTAATACTTTAAACATAAATAATTATTGCGTATTTTTAATAGAGATAACTTTTTTTAAGAGGTATAATTTTAAAAATGGTTCAAATATATTTCTGTTTTTCATTGAGATTTATCAAATGATAAAATAATTACATTCTTGCTCTATCATCTCTTAGAAACTTCTAATTAACAAATATATATATGATACAATGTAACATTACTTCGGTTTGCATTGAGTAATATTAAATTGTTACTGCATATTGAAGTCATAATTACCATGCTTTACTGTTACTTCAAAAATTCCATTTCTTTTTTACGTGTGCAAAAAAAAATATACTCGTCAATTTGTTATAAAACTGTTGTCATTGGAAAAATAATTAATTTTTCTATATTCTTTAGTTTTTTAAATAACTCGAACTTCCAACAAGTTACATAATATTTCCAATGAATTTACTAGTAAAAAAAACTTTATGAAACCTAATATATCAACATTTAGTATTTGGAGAACATTTGTCCCAAGAACAAAATTTATTATACACTTTTACTCGTATTTCCTGTGTTTCACATACAACATCTTTTTATGCACTTTCTCACATAAAAAAAAACAATTGCTAACAAAATAAATAGCTTAAATTAAATTAGTAATTAAATTTCCAAACTGAATTTGCTAAATTATTTACCTAACATTTCTTTTATCTACTCCACACTATCAAAGAATGTCGCGCACAAAAAGTTGTTACTTCTTACAAAGAAGTTTTGTCATTACTTTGGAAAAACATCACTCCTACTGTACCAAAATTTCAACTCGGAGTTATACTTTGGAGGGATCAATTCTAATTTGATTAGCATTTAGTTTTAAAATTTAAAACGACCAAAAATCATGTCTACACTTCACTATACTTTTTTACCAAAATTTCTTTAGTACATGATTGATTTCATAATTTATTTTAAAACAACATGTTTTTTAGGATATATGGTTAGAACTCGTTCTACAAAATATACTGAACAAGAAGAAGGATTTATTCCTAATGGTAAGCAGAACGGATCCTTGGGCATTGATAATACATATGAAAAAGTAAACGGGGTATGTTGTTACTAATATTCTCAAAATTTCTGGAAAATAATTTTTTTTATTTTAGAAATCACCTATAAAAAATGGTAAAAAACCGAAAAAAAATGGAACAACAGAGTTGACAATGCGTGAATTAAAATCACTGTAGGTTTACAATAGAAAATTCCTCAATACTCTTTTTTAGAGATAAAAAAGAAAATATTAAGGTAGATCAGAATGGAGATCTAAGTTCAGAAGATTCTGTTTCATCTCCATTACAATTGTCAGCAGCTGCCTCGACGTCAGATTCTGGTAGTGTCGTCAAAGAACCCACAAAAAAACCCTTAATTACCGATGCAGCAAATGCGCTTGCCACTGATTCAACAAATGCTCTATCATATGCTGTATCGTTAACGCAATCATTATTGTCATCAGATAGCAAAAAAATAGACGATATTTTAACAGGTTCAATATCACAAAGGGAGATTAAAGATACAGTAAAAGATTTACCTACAATCCATGTCATTCGACTATTGAAGTATATAGAAGAAAAACTAAGGGGAAGCACTGGTGGACATGTGGAACTGCTAATACGTTGGAGTGGTATTGTAATTTCAACTCATATGTCCTACTTAATGACGGTTTCTGATCTTGAAAAACAGTTAGGTTCCTTTTTTTCATGGATAAAAAGTAGAGTCTCCCATATGGAGGCACTTTTTATTTTAAATGGAAAGTTAAGATTACTGTGTGAGCAAATTGATAAAAGATGTAACGTTGTGTCATATGCTGATCAGAAACCTTCTATGGTTTTCCACCCTGATGACGAGAGTGATGATGAATTAGAAAAAATATCTGCACTTGAAAAGGAGGTCTTCGACGCTGCTAATGAAGATGATGAATGGTGGAAGGAAGATGAAGAAATTCAAGAAAAACTTAATGTTAAAGAGGTTAGTGCGAAAAAGAAAAAAGGAAAGAAAAGACATGCTGAGGAGGAGGATAGTGATGAAGATATGGAAATTTCAAATCAAAATATGGAGGTTGATGATGATGATAGTGAAAATGATGAATAAAAGATATTTTATATTATTTATATCATCGGAGAATAATAATGTTTGTATGAAAATACGTGATGTCACTGTCGAAGTTTTTCTCAGATCTACAATCTTTCAATTTCTTCCATGGATTTTTTTAATTACTCGTGTTACTATCATTTTTTTTCGTTATCATTTTTGTTGTTTTTATAGTTTATGCATACTGATTTTTATATTCAAGTATTGCTATTGTTTGTTATTTCATATTCCTGTTTATATTATTAAAAAGAAATGCTCTTTTTTTTTGTATTTAATCAGTTGCCATCTGGGGAGTTTTATTTTTAAATAGTTTTGTTTTTGCTCTAAAAATAATATTTAGATGGATCCTATTGAAGCTTTGGATGAGAGATTGAGGAAATTGGAAGGTCAAGTCGGAAATAGTACCATTATCAGAGGCTCAAATGTAGTTGGGACAATTGAAAAATTGGAAAGAACTTTAAAAGATAAGAAGTATGGATTTTTGCTTACTCTTAACAAGGAGGATATTGCACATCTTGATAAGAAGAAAATAGAAATCGAAGAAAAGGACATCAGAGACAAGACTGTAGCTATTTATTATGCTACAGAAAAATTAAAAAAACAATGCAAGGATCTAGAAGAAGTTGATCGACTATCTAAAACGGTTTTTGATTCAAAAGCTTTTGTAAATGTTCCTTCGTTGATTGAAGATCTACATAAGATTGACAGTGCAATGAAAACTATTTCCGATGAAACTTCGTTGTACAGTGAGGAAGCCAAGGCAATGAAAGTCGAGTTGACTGAAGTTATCAAGGAGCTTACAAATCGCGTCTCTAAACTAGAGGCTCTAAAAAAATGATTTTTATGTGTATTTATACATTGTATATAATTTCACTTTTAATATAAACATAACAAACAATAAACTAAAGTTATTTAATCCTACTTATCTATTGATTCCTTGTTATCAATATCGAGAGACTTCTCTAGCATACTTCCAAGAATATTAGAAATGTCAATATTAATATAATTTAAATGGACAAATTGAGGTTCACCTTCCCCATAAACAATATTTAACCGTTCTGATATATAACTTCCGATCTCAGAGACACGAACTAATTCGGGTTTAGGTGATAGTTGTGAATTCAAAACTTGAACAGCTGATTTTTCATACATCTTCAACATACTATTTGAAACAGTACTCTTTTCAATTGACAGTCCCATGTTATCATTAATTTCTTTCATAACTAGATCAACAATCTCTTCACTACCTTTTTTACATTCTTCACTATTCCTACCAAATACAACCATACCAATAACTTCTTTTTGACATGAATTAAACAAATTTAAGTATTTTATGGTCTTCGGTTTTGTGTAACTAATTCCTTCACCTCGAATTATAATAGGCCATTCATTTGTATTTGATATGAATCTTGATTTAACAAATTTTGAGAGCATCGTTGGTAATGTAACTCCCAATAAATACATATTTATATCATCACCATTCTCTGTAAATGGTAGTAATTCTTCGATATTCATATTGCACCCTTCTATTACAGCTTGTCGTATCATAAATGGTGGAGATACCGGTTGATAGGCAAGTAAAACATTACTAAGTTTCTCTTTAATGTCATCTTGAAGTCTTACCGGATACCCTAATAAATGAAGGTATCCATGTTTACTATCACTCCTACATAAACCCATCATTTTTAATGCTGGTACATGCGATAATAATGATGGAGGTTCATTAGACTGCCTTTTATCTGCCCCATCATCATTAAAATCTACCACATCATTTGGTAAAGATAATGCCCCTAACAAACCAAATGATTTTGATTTTAATTCTTTTTTCACTTCACTTAGTTTGTCTTTCTATAATATTTATACTCTCGTACATGTAATTTTAAATTTTATTTTACCTCTTTTATCTCATTCTTTTTAATAAAACACTTCCACCACGATTTGTATTCTTCCTCCACTTTATCAACATCCACATTTTTTATTCCCCTCGATAGTAAATTTCTTTTTAATCGATCTTTATCTTCGAATCTCTTGTTCAAATCAAGATAAGGATCTACCACATGAACTACATTTCCTAAATTGGGAACAAATTTACAGGCTAAATGAGTCATATAACGTTTTACCAGCATCCTATATTAAAATGTAATTTAACTGTACATTCCTATATTTTTGATAAACAAACGACTATACGATATAAATACGTAACATAAACGATTGAATAATATTAAAACTTTGTAAACATTTATTTTTTTAAAACAAGTATTAAGAAATATCAATTATATATTAAATATATACATTAAAGTGAAAGATCATCGAAAAAAATATGCATGAAAATGATTACTTATTCTCCTTAGTAACATTAATAGCTGGTAATGGTTCAATACCATACTCCTTAAGAACACTCTCCAGAACATCCATATTTAAAGTATACTTAGTTTCTTTAATACCTTTCTTATTAGTTTTAGTAGTCCCAAGTCCACGATGTTTAGCTTGTGTCATACAATCCAACAAAATATCTGATATAAATTTCTGTGTACTAACAGCTATCATCTTAGGAACAATTTTATCACTACATTCAATACCACTTTTAGATAAATAATAACTCGCTACTGGTTCAGGTATTACAGAGTTAAATTTATTTAAATTTTCGAGAAATTGATAAACTTGTTCCACATCTGGTGCACAAGCTTGTTTGCGTAACTCAGCTACAATCTCTGGTCGTGGATTAGTTGGTGGATTCATCTTCCAATTTTTTTTACAAAAAATTAACTATAATTTTTTTATTAATATATATTTTTAACAACTTTATTTGTATAAAATCAACGCAAACAAGTAACAGAGAACTAGATGAAATGAAGTAAATCTAGATATTTTTTTTATAAATTACATTCTTAAAGATTAATAGAAATGTATATTACTAACACAATAAGTTATGAGTAAAAAAAATAATCGTAAGAGAATTATTAATTTGATAATATTTTACGGAGAAAAAAACATGTAACAAGCCAGCATGGTAAAAGTACCATGTACCCAAAGCAAATTCGCTTCAAGACAGAATGAAAAAATGATCCACTTCATCTTTAAACAGGAACATTTTATTCACTATACCTTCACAAAAGAATATTAAAGTACTAATCACTTATTTATGATAAACGGTTAATTACTTGAAAGAAATTTTTCAAATATAAAAAAATAATATAGGTGTTGTACAGCTACTTATTGTCGTTGAGCAGTAAGAAAAACACTTTTACGAAAAACTTTTTATTACCACTAAATATTTAAATTAAAAGTTCTAAAGGAAAAGTTAACTAGTTTCGAGAAAAAGTCCTTTTTTATAAAAAGAAATTCCTAAATATTGTTAATCTTAAGAATTCACAGATAATGTATTAGGAACGACTTTACTGTCCTTTTTGTTATCCATGTCTTCTTCTAGTAGACTTTTAGACCTTCTTTCATTCCTCTGATCAATTAAGGATGTCTCTAGGACTTCTATTTTTTTAGGTTTTGAATATTTTTTTTCAAGAAAATATCCTATCGTCCCTACAACTGTAGCAAGTGGTAAACCAATATATCGAATAATATTAGGAGCTAAAATGTAGTTTATTGTTTTACTTAGATAAATAAATATTATCATCACTCACTATAGTATTGTGCAATTCTGGTCCACATAATATATAATTAAAAAAAAGTCTCACTCTTTTGTTAAGAAAGAGTGGTTGTTAAATGGAAACATTAACATTTCACCAAAAGTGAAAATAAAAGTTGATGTCTTAAGTGGAATATCTTAACACAATAAAAGTATAAGAGTTTTATAGTAAAAAAGATATATAAATTTATATCTTTTGACTACTCTCTTATTTATCATCTAACAAATATATTTGCAGTACTTATCTATTATATCTATGTATAAAACTAATATATTTTATTTTCTAATAATATTTTATTAAAAAAATTACATTTGTAAAGAAATGAAATTGAAAAAGAAAGATATTTCATCTCCTGAGGCTTTTCAACATCGAATACATGCTGAATATGATAAAAATACATGTACTTTTAAAGGACTGCCAAAGGTAAATTAATGTTAAATAACAATTTTTTATTTATTTAAATACTTTAGCAATGGGAAGCTATTCTTGGAATGAATACATATATAGGTAAATCACGACCCAAACCTATAGATCCTTCTAAATTTACACCACATCAAATGGCACAATATAAAAAAATTGTTAGAGGTACCACAGGTACAGGTTACGGTAGTCGACCTGAAAGTACCATGTCAAAATGGAATGCTTCAGACATGTTCAATAGCGATTTTTCAAACCGTTCAACACCATTATCAATCGTACAACAAACAAATCTTTCCATTTCATCATACCCCTCTACACCCCCAATTTACTCGAAAATCAAGAAATCAGATTCATTTAGGATGACACCAATAATAAATAACGTTGAATCTAACTGTGATTTTAATAATGATACACAGAAGATTATCGTTAAAAATCGTCCCACTTTAATAGATAATTATAATGATGATAATAACAAGAAAGAAGATACAGAAGCAGTGAAAAAAGATATTAGTAAAGTACAGAGCGAATCACAGGGATTATCTGATGAAAATTTTAGAATGGCTTTGCAATGTGTTGTTGATTGTGGTGATCCGAGATCTAATCTAAAAAGTTTTGTCAAAATAGGTGAAGGATCAACTTCTTTGGTGGTACGAGCAATTTTAACTACTAATAATACTTCTGTTGCTATTAAAAGAATGAAACTTAAGGGACAACAAAGGCGAGAATTATTGTTTAATGAAGTTGTACTAATGAAAGATTTGAAACATTCTAATATCGTTTCTATGTATAATAGTTACCTTGTTGAAGATGAATTATGGGTTATCATGGAATATATGGAAAGTGGACCGTTAACAGATGTAGTAACAGAAATGAGAATAGAAGAAAGTGTTATTGCTTACGTGACTTATCAAACATTACTAGGTTTAGATTACCTTCACCGAAACAATATCATTCACAGAGATATTAAAAGTGACTCAATATTATTTTCTAAAGACGGTACAGTAAAAATATCAGATTTTGGTTTTTGTGCTCACTTAACAGATGACAAACCGAAAAGAAGGAGCTTAGTTGGTACACCATATTGGATGGCACCAGAAGTAATCAAAAGATCTTCCTATGACGTATCTGCAGACATATGGTCATTAGGTATTATGATAATCGAGATGGTAATGGGTGAACCACCACATTTCCACGAAGATACAATAAAAGCACTAAAAAAAATACTCGAATGTGATGAACCAACAATTCCAAGTAATGCAAATGTCTCGGAGGAATTAAGAGATTTCGTCTCAAAATGTTGCGTCAAAAAAAGTCATTTACGGTTATCAGCATCAAAATTACTGGAACATCCTTTTTTGAAAAAACGTTGTGATAATCAATATGTTATAAATTTATTAAAAAAACTTTCTCTTGAGAAAAATGAATCTCACAAAGCATTGTGAATGATAGGAATTATTTTTTTGTCTATCTGTTATCTTATAATTAATTATAAATCTCAAAGTAATGATATAATGAAACTAGGTATTCCACATATATTATTGTTTTTTTAAACAGTATAATAAAAATTAAGTATATTTGTCAAATTTGTTCTTTTATTATATTAAAATGCATTTTACATTGTTATCCGTTATATTAAATTTTGTAATTTTGGTTATTCCACTAATTAATATTTATTAATTATAATACTAATTAGATATATTTATTTTCCTAGGTTTTTTTCATGCCTTCTTACAGCGCTGTCATAACTATCGATAAATTCAAGGAATAGTTGTGAAGATTGGAAGTTTATTTTCCTTTTTAAGTAATCCAGTATACTTGAATGAATGTAAAAATAATGCTAAAATAAATTTAAATATTATTAATAAAAATGGAAAGTTTAAAGAAATACTTACAATTTCATACTCCAATGCTAATGCTCTTGATTTCCGTAAGTTTTCACCCATTTGCTGTAATGAATCAACTTGATTACCTATTGTCAAAGATTCCATAAATATTTCAATCAAAATTAATATACCTGCTCTTCCTGTACCAAGAGCATCATGAATAACTATTGGAGTTTTGGAGAACCTTAAAAATCCTAACAATTGAAATGGTGTTTGTGAGATTTCAGGAACAGTCTTGTCTGGAAAGTATGCCCAATGATAATGTAGAACATTAAATGATTTATCATTATGTTGAACTTTTAATGTTGTTCTCCTTAACTCCTTATTTATTGTCATTTTTTCTCTCTTTTTACATGTAATTTTAACCTCACCAAATCTACAGGAACGGTTTGTTTTGTTTGGAAAATACAAATCTATTTTATCTTTATTTCCTTTTGACATATCACTTATCATCCCAATACAAGATACCTCATTCTGTACGATCATTAACCAGAAATCGTTTATTGTATCGGTTGTTGGAGATTGTGTGCAAATGAAGCGTTTAGGATTCGATGCTGTAGCAATATAATTAGCGTGAATGTAATCTGTTGTATAATTTTTCAACTCCACTCGAGTACTATCAATGCACGGTACATCTGGACTCCTATTTTTAATTGCATTTTCAGGTTTTAAAAAGTTTACAGTTTCAGCTTTATCAGCAACTATACGATTTATCTCAGCAAATTCCTTTTTCAATCTGTCTATTCCTTCATCAATTAACTTATCAACAAACTCCACTGCAATATCAGCTATATTCTTTTTTGTTATCTTTTTTTCGGTTACAGAAATTTCTTTTCCTGACTGTACCTCTGTTTGTTGCAAATCAACAGGAGGTGGTAATGGTTTGTTTCCATATTTACTAACAACATTAGTTTGGTAAAGTGAATTAGTACTACCACTTTTTCTACCACCTTGTTTTAATGCTATAGTGGCATTTTTGAATTGATTTTCAAATGGAGCCTCTTTTTCATCCTCACATTCAACGGTTTTGTCTTTCTCAACAGAAATCATTCCAGTGTTATTACTATCAAACATTTTTTTCCTATTTTTGACCTTAGTTTTTGGTCTTTTAAATGTACTACTGGGTTCCATATTGTAAAGGGCAAAAATTTAAAGACAGCCTTTATGTCTAATAGAAAAAAAATATAATGAATTACGTAAAATTTAATTCATTAAAATTATCAAATTATCCACATAAATTTGAAAAATAATCAAGTATTTATTCATAAATTATTAAACACATACAAAAGAATGGATCAAGAATGGTGGTATAAAATGAAAATTTATAAGCGGCAGTTAATTAGATTAAATGTTTTTATACAAATTACAATTAAAAGAATAGTATTTAGTTAATCATTAATTAATGAAGTTAAAGAAAAAAAAGATATATATTATATCTAAATAAAAGCATTAAAAAATTGTTATTTATTTTGTAAATTTTTTCTCATAAGTTGAGATCTGTGTGAAGGGATGTAATAAAAAATGAGTAAAAATAATTTTCTTTATTTTTTAAGCTTTTTAAAATAGGATTATAATATCTTTGAATCACCGTAGCAGAAATATTGGAGAGTAAATGTTTTGTTAAAATTCTTCTGACAAAATTAGTATAAATATTATAGAAAAATTATATATATAAATGACTATAAAGAAAAACCTCTTATCAATGGGGGTTTTTTTTGAAGGCTTATCAAAAGAATTAACAAAAAAATATAGAAATGTATATTAAAATTACAAGATAAAAATATAAATGTTTAAATTATAAGAGATAAATCAAACTGAGGTGTGGGATTTTGTTAATAAGAATACATATTAATAAAAAATGAGATATATCTTTGACCTTTTTAGAATGATAGAATTAATTACTAACAATTATACACCGAGGTATGCACTGGTTCCAAAATTTGAATAATTAAAATTAAAGCTTTTTCCATTTTGTTTAGATTGTTGTTTGATCATATAACAGCATTTACCTCTTAAAGCCCATATAAATTGATTAAAATCTTGTTTCAACCATTTTTCTGTTCCTGAATTTTTTTGTGAATGTTCCTCTATGTGTATGGAAGTACCATAGTCAATAAGAATAAGTTTTGGAAATGGTTGTGTTGTATTATTTAACTGAAAACAATATTCTCGAAGGCCATTTGTGGCACGAAAAGAAAATTGTAAATCCAATTCTTGAGCAATTTTACATAATTGTGATAAGGTTTCACTATCTTCGAGAGAAAATTTTGATGCTGGGGAATGGATAGAAGAAGAAGTATTAACTGGTGAGGCATCACCAGAAGAATATGAGGTAGAACTATGTATTGTTTCTGGTACGGAATCTGTATTAATTTCTTCATCTGTAGTTTTTACGAGTAATGATGAATCCTGAGTAAAGGCAGTTGATGTAGAAGTGGAGGTATTTGTGTAAGTGTAAATATTAGGAAAAGCATTTAAAAAATCTAACGGTGATTCATCTACATTTGGTGTTGATCTTGATGTATTTGAATTCAAATGAGATTTTTTTGTACAATTTATTTCAGATGATTCAATTCCACCTGTATCAAATGATTTTGTGATGTTTTGTATTTTTTCATTAACAACAATTGACTTTAGTATTGTATTTAATGGTGTATTACCACTTGTCTCTGGGATTGGATCATCTACAACTTCTTCTTTTATACCAATAATTGGTGACATTCTACTTGTTTTAGCATCTCTAACAATACTAGCTATTCCATCATCAGAAGCTGGTCTTTTAGGAGGACCATTACTATTACTTTCCTTCAAACTCAATAAATATTCTTTGGATCTTTCATTAAGATACGTTTGTGGTGTATGATTAGGATACTTTGCTTTTGTAGATATTTCATGATTATGTACACCAGTTTCAAATAAATCTATTTTACCATCATGCCTATATAAAACATACATTTGATAAGTACATCTAGTTCTCTTCCATACATTACATCTAAATGTCAACTTAACACCATTCCTAATTGTATCAGTCTTCCTCTTAGAAACTCTCTGTGTACATCTTACTTTAAGCATTTCCTCTTCATTATCAAATGATCCTAATAATCTCCATTGAATGACATTTCTAACTTTTTTATAAGTACCGTCACTATTTAAATTACCATTTATAGTATTTGAATTATTATTATTACCATTACTCTTCCCGTTATTAATAGTATTAGCTTCTTTTTTATCAACAACACTTTCTTTGCCATTATTATCACTATTGTTTTCACAATCATTATTATCTTTCTTCTTCATAAGACTCACATTTTCTTCAAATGACTTCAATAAAGGTCCTCTTTCTTTTCCATTATTCTGACATTTTTCTATAACTTCATCTCTAATCTGTGATGATGAAGATGTCATATTTAAGGAATCACTTGTAGGTGTAACATTAGAAGATGAAAAATTAATTGAGGTATTCTCCTTTTTAGATGATCTATCGTCGTTTATATTGTCAGATAGTGAGATATCCTTATTATTGTTTACACTTTGATATAGGGATGGTGGACACACATCCTGCACCGGGGTCGTTGAAACCATGAATGAGATATTTACCTGAAAAAAAAAGAATATTAAAAATATGTCAATATCAGGAAGAAGGGCTGATAAATAAAGTTATGTAAAGGAGAGAGAGAGAAAAAGAAGAAAGATAAATTGCTGTTCAGAGGTCTGCTGATAACAAAAGGTAACATATAAAGATATAATTGAATATATGTAGTTAAGAGAGTATGTGTGGTAAATATTTTACCCCTTTTCATCAACCCCTTCAAAATAATTCATAAATTTTTTTATGAAAATTTTTTATATGACAACTTTGCATATAAAAAAAGATTGGTAATCAAATAATCAAATAAAATAGGATACACATAAAAAAAGGTAATAGAATAGAAAAAAAAAGAATGTGGAGGCTTTGTTGAAAAAAAGAAATGATAATATCTAAAAATATATATTAAATATAAAGACTTAAAATAATAGTAAATAAGAAAGGAGAGGGAAAATTTAGACAACAAAAACCGCTACTATAGTGTCCCACAAAACAAGAGTGTTTCCCATTTGGTTATTTAAAAATAACAGATATGTAGTATATTACTCTCGCATCTTTAAAAGAGACCCCTCTTTTCATTTTTAAAACATTATTATTCAACTCTTATGAATACTGTATTTAAAGGAATGCAATTTTCATACGTATTATGTGAATATATACATTTTTTTTAATGGTGATTAGAAAATACTAAACAAAGAAGAAAGTCATTATAAAAAATGTTTTTTTATTTTAATATTTAAAATTACCAAAATCTTTTATTCCCTTTAAAAACTTTATGGTATAGAAATATTAATATATATATATGTGGATTTTAATATTTTTAAAATAAAAATATATATATACATTTTATACACATAAATGTGAATATTTGAATTAATTCTATATCTACACATATATAAAATATCATTCTCCCATAGGAAGATGTTGTAGGGTGGCATCACTTAATAATGTTGAAGGTTCTTTTTTTGATGTAACATATATCTATTTGACTTGAAAAGTAAGAGGGAGGGAAGAATTATATGATTTAAAGGGTTTTTTTTATTCATTATATAAAGTAGTGTATAAAAACTAAATATAATTTTAAGGGGATGGTAATTTATGTACCCATAATTATATTATAATGTGTAAATTGAGTTAAATATTAAGGAAATGTCTTTATATCATTTTTTTTAATATTGGAACTATTACATTTCTATTAATAGTGGTAAATTTTTTGAGAGAAAAAGAAAAATGACAGTTGGTAGGGTAACTAAATAAAAATTTAGATCGCATGTAATATAGTTGGAGTGAGGGGATGGAAGGGTAGAGATGAATGTTAATCTGTAGTGTTTGTGGATTTTCTTACTTTTTCTCCTTCTACTAGATAATTGTTATGTAATATGGTGTAGTGTGGCGGTGTAGGGATGAAAAGTTAATGGAAGGAATTTGGGGAATCGGTCTTAATATGAGAGTTAAAAATAAAGAGGGACCAGGAATGAGTTGAAATATATATTTATATTCATATTATATTTACATATATAATAGAAAATATCATTGGGGTTACTAAGTTATATTGTTAAAGAATTTTGCTACTAAAAAAAACTTTCCATTATATCTACTATTCTTTCACCAAAAACCCCTTATCAGAGATGTTTAAATGAAAATATTTAATATACCATACACAACCTGATAACTATATCTTCTTTAGGTTATAAAGAAAAAAAATATACATAAATACATATTTTATATTCTTTAAAAAAGATAAAAACAATGAAAACCCCAATTATAATATGGGTGAAAAAAATATAGAGGAACAATGAGCAGAGGTTATCTCTTTCCTATATGATCAGTAGGTTATAACCTCAATAAAAATATCGCTTTTGCTGTGATTAAATTTTAAATGAAAAAAAAGATTATTGAGATGTTATATTGGATTCTAACCAAATGAATTTTTTTTATTATCATATTAACAAGTGGTTCAAGTTATTTTATATTTATTATACCAATGTATATACTTATTTACAACAATTTGAAAGTATTAAAAACAGTTAATTAATTTAAAAGAAAAAGGATGATTTCATGGTTCTAGAAAGTAATAATTATTTTAATAATATGGTAGAAAGACCCGTTATTTTCCTACTCTATAAAAATGTATATTAAAAAGGAAGTATATTATTATTAATGTTATATATATAAGTAATATAATATTATGAAAACAGAAGGAGCTTTATGGTATATTTTGTAGATAGATAAAAATATATATATATATATATATATTGTGCAAAGTAACTATCACCATTAGGCGAAATAAAAATGAGTATGATATATATCAAAAAAGAAGAGAGAATTTGGGTGCATAGATAATGGTACCCTCAAATTTTTGACTGTATGCAAAGAAAAAGGAGATACTTTTTTGTTGAAATAACGCAAAAAGTGTTACTATACTAAATGCATCTATAAATAATATACATAAAAATAAATATGTTAAGGAAGTGGGGTCGGATGAGATAATTGTGTATATGTGAAGATAGAAAATGATTAGTGGTGATTTTTGGAACATAAAAATTATTGAAAAGATTTGATAAAATTGATACACACACATACAATTACAGATTAGGACTATTAACATTATATAATAATAGGGGTTGCATAAACTAAAAATGTATATGATCCTTGATTACATTTTAAGGGTAAAAAGACATATAAATGTTAGATACAACATAACTCTTTTTTATAGGAATAAAAAACCAAAAGTTAATAGGGGTATTTGATATATATTAATCTGTAGGTGAAGAATGTCAACTCTTTACTCTTATAGATGGTGTTATTATGATATATCTATTTAATATAATTTCTAGTTAAACTAACATACAATAAGTTTTTGTACCAAATAAAAATGCAGGATGAAATTTAAGAAGGAACCTTGAAGGTAGTTTGAAAACCTTATTAACAAAATATAATATATGCGCAAAAATTAATCATTTGCGTTACTTGAAGTATCCATAATATTACATTTCCACACCAATAAAATATAAAACTAACCCAACGTATTTATATATATGTATATTCTTTTAGACGACTCCCTTTCTTTTAACCATCCACAAATATTAAATATATATATATATATATATATATTTTCATTCATTCATTTTCCTACTTCATTTGCACACCCTCTCTATATGTTATCAAAAATTACATCACCCCCCTTCTTTTTATATCATATTTTACTTTAAAATAAATATATATAAAACACAATTCAACTATAACATCCCCTTGAAATAATATATGAACAAATATATTTATAAACATAAATATATATCTTTTAGGTAGTTTCTTCATTTATTCTACCATATATTTAACACCTTGACCAAATTTGACTTTCAAAAACCTATATTATTTTATCTCTTCACACAATATTTTGTTTTCTAGTTATATTATTATATAAAAAAAGAATGTAAAATTGCTTTACAAGTGGTTAGAAAAAAAGGAAAGAAGAGAGAGAGGGAATAGATATATGCATACTTGTAAAAGTATTACAAAAAAATTGATATAATCTTTCCCTTCTCTTACAAACAACAAATAAAACCATCCAAATATAAATGTACATTCCTTCAGAGGAAAAATTTTTTAGAAAAGTAGAGTATGATTTCTTAACTACCAACAAATTTCTTTTAAATAAACTTTTTCTACGAATTTTA
Organism: Strongyloides papillosus; assembly: GCA_005656395.1. NCBI lineage: Eukaryota > Metazoa > Nematoda > Chromadorea > Rhabditida > Strongyloididae > Strongyloides > Strongyloides papillosus. Next base: position 103,652 of record SRSI01000062.1, read on the forward strand.
AAGATTCAAATAAACAAAAATCCTTTAAGTCTTTGCCTTATCTTTATAATAATTTTGAAGGAAGATAGAAGATAAAATTAATTGGTTTATTAGAAACACTACAAAATTAACCCAGCAATAAATAATGTAAAGTATTTCAAAGAAAAACTTATATATCAAACAACTCAAGAAAAAACTTTCTTTAGGGTACATCTTTCCGTAAATTGTACTACAAGTTGTAAACATTTCATCAAAAAAATAAACTTTCAAAAACACATCTTTCTATTATTTTTATGATTTTTTCCTTTACTCTTCACACCAAAACACTATGTAAATAACCTTTAAAAAATATTTTGACAGAAGAGAATTTCTTTTCATTCTAAATAGAATATCAATTAAAGCGAAAAAAATTATGCTATTTTTCATCAAAAATATTACGGGTAGAAGGTGAAAAATTATATTTGACAATGTAGACAAATTTTATTTCCAATGGTCAATATACCTGGTACATAAAATAGTGTGAAGTAAAATATTTGTTGTTTTTTTACCCACAAATTTTAGTTGATTATAAAAAATTTTTTATCTAGTGAGGAGCATCAAAGATAATAGATAAAAATTTCTACTAGTAATATCAAAATTTTGAAAATCATTAGAAGTGATTGGTACATTTTTAATTTACTGAATAAAGTTAGTAGTTTGATATTTTAACTATCAGGTTAATAAAAATTTCGATTCATATAAATTTTAAGATTAAATTTTTTGGTTATAATAATGTTATAGGGAAACTTTCTTTTTAATATTTTTATTGCGTTAATATACTTATTTATGAAATGGTAAATGAAAGATGATTAAATTGTACTTTTAATGGGAAATCAAACTGAAATAATTTAAGAACACTGCAGATTATTTTTAAAATTTATTATTTTAAACAATCTTTTAAATGGAAAACCCATGAGCATAATTAGTGAAATATCAAAAATAATTTATTATTTTAATATACAAACACCTTAATAATATAATTTTGTTCTATTCAGGAATAAATACTGTAGAAGTCTTAAAATTGTAACACGGGAAAAAAGGAATAATAATTTTTTAGAAAATAATGTGTTTTCATAAAAATACAAAATAAAATTTATGTTTTTTTAAATTAATAAACATAATAAAAAACAGTAATTCGTGAAAATGTGGAAAAAATGTATTTATGATGTGATTTTACATTTATTTCTATATGTTTTTTTTTATATTCTTAATAAATTTTATTAGCATAATATTTCCTTCCATTATTAGAATTCCATATTTGAGTCATAGGTTTAGTATAAGGAACCATTATGGAAATGTGAAATGTTAAGGACATATGTTTAATTGAAGTTGGTGAATAATAAATTACATTAACATTTTACCTATGTTACTAATAAGCTAGACTAAACACATTATTATTTCCTCTTTCTGAGGAGATTGTGTTACCATTAAAATGATTCCTTGAGATGAATTAGATTAGTGTCAGAAGATATTATAAACAATATATAATAAAAAATAGTTAATATTTATCATAATACATTTTTGTAAGTTATTCTTTTTTTCTTTAGTATTTTTAACAAAACTTATTTTCTAATTAACATTTAAACATTGAATCCATAGTAACCTACAAGTATTTACTGACAATTATTAATATTCTTTATACTAAGAATACTTATTAGACACTGAAAAATTACCTATATGAGGTCTTTTTTTAACATCTGCAGTTTTATTTCCTTTCTCATGTTTATTATTTGCCTTATATACAACATATAATTTTCATAAGCTTTATTTAAGTAATATAGAAAGTATAAATTATTACTTGTAATTTTCCTTCACTAAATGTAACCATGAATTTATCTTCTGTTGATGAAACCATTAAAAGGCCAACAACTGCTATTAGTCAACCAAAAGTTAACCTCAATACACGTTTGAGGCCTCTAGACAATAAATCAACTTTCAATGGAACTGCAACATCAAACAATAACTTATATAATCAGAGATTATCATTTTCTTCAACTTTACCAAGTAATAAATTGTTAACAAGGTACAACACAAGAAAAGTTACAAATGTATCTACGGAGAGACAAAGAATTTATCCACTCTCCCCACTAGAAAAACTAAATCTCCCTCAAATGTATGGAGATAATTCTACTTCCGCATATCCCGCACATTTAAATGTTGAAAGTTTTTCTCACAACACTAAACATACATCCGGAAACGTACCAAAAAAGTCAATTGTTAGTTCTGCAAAATACTCTACTAGCGGTAAGTATTTAATTACAAGTTATAAAAAGAATGTCACTAACAGAAAAAAATATATAATTTTCCTTTTTTAGGAATTCAAAGGAAATTAACGACTAAAAATAATTCCACTACTCTCAAAAAAACTAAAATCAAAGATTTTCTGCGGAAAAAAAGTAAAATTACACTAAAATGTTTTTGTATTCTTATCCTACTCCTCATTCCAATAGCCATATTTGTCATAATGATAGTATATTCAAGTAGTTTGGAACTTGATAAACCAAGAGAAACGCCAAAGAAATCTCCATTATAAATACATTTTTTAGATTTTTTTATTGTAAATATTACAGTGTAAAAAAGGATAAATCATTCAAATATTGTAGCAATTGTAAAAAATAATCTTCAATTTAATAAACAATATTCACATAAAATTAACTGTAATAGTACAAATTCTTTACATAACTTTTTTACAACAATATCACTTTTGAGTCTTTTTAAAAGCTATCAAACATTTCGTGAAGTTAAATATAATTTACAAATGTAATTGTATTTATTTTCGTACCATTATTACGTAATTTAAAGCAATTACAATCTTGAAAAGAATAACTTTTGGACAAAAATATACCTATTTCTGCAAAAAAAGATTAGTCTACTCTAGAGACAATACATTCTTTTCATCACAAATTTGTAACTCAGTCGATTATATTAAACTTACTTATTAAAAATATGACTTGCACGGAAGCAGCTAATGATGGTAGTGTTTCCAATGGCGATACTACTAAGGTATGTTTTAAATTATTAATCTCAAAAACATGATGTTGTTTTTAATTTACCTTTGGTAACTTCATTTTTCATAGTCATCATTTTCTATAATACTTCATTTATTGATTGGTTTATATTAATAATTAATTTTTTAGGTTATACGGCAAACTTACACAAGAAAGCCTATTGATTTTGATACATACTGGGATTCAGCATTACTTATTGTCCGTGATTTAATGGACCGGAAGGTATGTTACTTCAATTTTCATACAATTTAATTTCTTTATAAAAATAGAATGTTTCTCGTCAAAGATGGCATGAATTATTCTCCTTAGTCTTTAATATTTGTACATGGGATGATGAAGGAAAAGAAAAAATAAATAAGCGACTTCACAATGAATTTTCAATATACATTTCTTTAGCTGAAAAGGTATGTCTGAAACGACAGGATATTATTAGTTGGTAATTATTGTTTTTTTCTTTTAGAGAATACATTCCAGCGGTGATAATTTAGAGACATTAAAATTATATATAGCTGAATGGGATCGTTTTTATGTTTTGTCTCAACACCTTCCTCTACCTTTTAGAGTAAAAACATACAAAAAAGGAGATTCCAGATATAGGATTCATGATGCTTTTATTAGAGGTTTTGAGGATAGTGAAAACGACATTCGTAATTTGATGTACACTATTTGGAGTGATATAATTTTTTCACATCTCAAATTAACTTTGTGGGCCAGTGTTGAGAAGTTGATAACAGATGAAAGGAATGGTGTTCAGATTGATGAAAATTTAATTGTTGGTGTAAGACAGTCTTTTGTTCTTTTGTGTCCTGATCAATCATGCAAAATGGGAATATACAACAGTATTTTTTTGGAGAATTACTTGAAGTTTACAGATGAATTTTATAAGATTAAAACGAGTGAAGTTAAAGCGGTTACTGGAATAAGAGAGTATCTCAATTATATGAATTCTAAGTTGGATGAGGAGGAGCAGAGAGCTCGTAAATATTTAAATAATGATCCTGAATCATTAAAGAAATTGGAGGAAGTTATTGTTAATGTGTTGGTAACACAGTTTGCTGATGAAATTCTTAGCGAGGTACGATCATTGATAAAAGATAATGATGTACCAAGATTGTCTATTATTTATAAAGCTCTAAATAAGACAAGTGATAAGATGGAGTCTGTCCTTGAAGTTCTAAAAGAATACATTACTGAAGAAGGTTTATCTACAATGCGCGAGAATGCTTTGACAGTTGCTTCTGATCCAGAGAAATTTGTAGAACAACTTCTTACCATGTACAGCAAATTTTCAAAATTGATTGATGAGGCATTCAATGGTGATATTCGTTTTAAAACAATACGTGATGTAGCATTTAATATTGTTGCAAATAGTACAGATGTTTTTAAGATGGAAATTCCTACTAGAGTTAAGGGTAGGTGTAATATAGAGTCTAGATGTCCTGAGTTGTTAGCTAATTACTGTGATTTATTACTAAGGAAGAGTGGCTTATCTAAGAGACTATCATCTAGTGAGATTGATAAGAAATTGAATGATTTGTTACTTGTCCTGAAATATGTCAACAGTAAAGATATCTTTATCAAATATCATAAGAATCATTTATCTAGGCGCCTTATTATGGAAGCATATACTGACATTGAACGTGAGGAGTATATTGTTAATCAATTTAAAGAGTGTGGTATGCCAACGGAGACTATTGGAAAGATGTACAGAATGCTTCAGGATCTTGATCTTAATAAGGACTTTAATACGTTTATTAAGACGTCGAAAAATATAAAAAATAACAACAGAGATGGTACACAAAATGATAAAGATATATCAGACTTGTTGAATGTTAAAATTCTTAATGAAGGTGCATGGGGACGTGGTAAAGACTTTGTCAATGTAACATTAAATGATAATCTCGAAGAAGCAATGCATTCAATAGAAAATTTGTATAAATTTAAGCATAAAGGGAGAAAATTAAATTGGATTCATCAATGGTCTCATGGTACGATGACATTTACCTCTAACAATGGGAAGTATGATCTTGATATGTCTGCATTTCAAATGGCTGTAATAAATTGTTTCTTCCATTGTTCCAGGGGAAAATTATCATTCGAGGCATTAAAATTAGCTACTAAACTACCAATTAATGAACTAACAAGAACTTTGGTATCACTAACAGCTTTTCCAAAGATTAAATCACAGGTTCTGTTGACAGATTGTGAAAGTGTAGCATCACGAAACTTCAAGGATGAAACATTGTTTTGGATAAATCACGACTTTTTTATTGTTAAAAATAATACAATGCAAAGTCGTGGGAAATTGAATCTTATTGGAAGATTACAACTTGCTGCGGAGGTATCCTCACAATTGGAACAAGATGAAATTGTTACATTACGTGAATTACGTACACAGGAAGCTATTACTAAGATAATGAAAATGCGTAAAGAATGTTCTTGTAGTCATTTAGAAAATGAAGTTGTTGAAATGCTTAAAAACATTTTTTATCCGAACAAGAAACTTATTAAAGAACAAATAGAATATTTGATAAATGAAAAAGTTATAGAAAGGCACAAAAAGAAACAAAATGTTTTTGTTTACTTGTAAATTAAATTTGAAGTAATATTGAAATAAGAATTATTAATATAAAGAAACGGAGTTTTTTAGGCATAATTATGTGTAGATAAAAATTTATTAGATAAACATTAATATACTTTGCCTCTTTAATTGTTTATTAGAATAAATATTACTATTTTATATTTAAAAAAGAGTTAATTGAATAAACTAATAAAAAATATTTTCAATTAAATGTGATTATGAATAAATTAAGTTTTAATTTGACTTGTTATCTTATGTCGAAGTTTGATTTTTTGCTACAATTACTTTTTTTATTCATTTTTATATACAAATCACGCCATATCTGGTAAATACAGAGAAAACATATATGCGGTTTTTAGGGGTTCCATTTAATGAATAAAGATTAGACATTTTTAATAAATGTTTAATATTTATGGAACAATATAAAATAATATTTTTATTATAATTTTTTTAAATATTTGACAAATCAAATTAGAAAGCATCAAAATCATTTCAAATGACACATTCTATTAATAAAAATTCTACTTCAATGATTACATTAAAAGAAAAGAAGAAAAAAATTTGAACAAAACTTGAATAAAAAAATTAAAATTAGAAAAATTTGATTAAAATTATTCATAACAATTACTCAACAAATTATTTCAACTATTATTAGTCACATATATTTTAGGATATCATGAAAACATTTTTTTTGATCAAAATATATAAAAGAAATAATAAGTATTTGATTTATTATCAAGCGGTACTTAAACACAGTCGTAATTTCTTCTGTTATAATCCAATATGATTATATTAAATTTTGCACACTAACCTTGATATTTTTAATGCAAAATTTAATTATGATTATTTTACATTGAAATAAATGATAACTTAAAACCAAAAATAATCCAAACGTTTCTTATCATTAGTTTTTAGCAGAAATTTCATAGACAAGTAGAAAAATTTAAAAATTCTTTCTTTTATTATTATAGTGCAAATATGGAAATTTCTGCCATCAATTTAATTTTATCATTTCAATGCATTATCTAATTAGATAAATTTAATGTATCATTTAAAATTGTATAAAAACACAATCAATTATATAAAATATACTCTTTTAAGGAAGTTTCTAAAATTTTTATTTTATATTTTTTATTATTTTTGTATCTAAAAAGAAAACTATATTGTATTTTGTTGCCTTTTTTGTTTTTGATTCTTTGAACAAAATCATACATTTGACATAATTATATTTTTGATCACAAAAAAATTAAGTTAGTTACGTCAAAAGTTTTGATTGCACAATCAACAAATGGTAAAATTAAAGAGCAAAGGATTAAAACCTTTTTAATAGAGTTAAAATCAGTTTTTAATTCTGTATCAGGATCTTTAAAAATTATTTTTCTTTGATAACGGTCTAATTTTGTTTAATACAGATTTCATTATTATTGAAATGATAAGATATTTGTTAAAAATAGTTTATCATAAGTAAATTATTACGTACTTGTTTGATTTTATTTAAACAAAACAGATTTTAATAGTGGTTAAAGCTATACAGAAGGCGTATCATATATTTTTGTGATATTGTAAAGGCATGACTTTAAAATGTAAAAAGTGATCTATAGTTTTATAAAACGTAGTATAAAAAAGATAAATATATAACATTTTTGTCACAATAACATTTCTATTGATAAATGCGATTAATTTTCGAAAATTCCCAATTATTCAACTTTTTTTGAACAAAATATTTGCAATTATAAAAAAAGATAAAAATGTGTTACAAATAATGCAATACATTTCCCGTTAGATGTATATTATAACATATTACAATGAAAAATACACCATAACCTGTAAAAAAAATTTAATTTTCCTTAATTGTTATCATATTTATATAAAATTTAATTCAAAAATTGTGTCATAATGTTTACAGACTTTTAAATTGATGTTTTGTCATGTTTTTATAAATAATTATTAGGGTTCAATTTTTAAATGTCCTTGAAAAGGTATCTGACTCACTATTTTAGAATTTTTAACTGCAATTAATATCCCATTTCAAGCGTTTTTATTAAAATTTTAGAGATTAAAAAAATTTAATGATAGTAATGAGAGATCTTTTAAAATAGTATAAATTTGGTAAATATCTAACTATAAAGTACATTTTATAATTTTTAAAATATATGTTTTGTATTTTACTACTTGCAATTATCATATAACTTTCCCGTTCACTAAAATTGATAAACAAATTTAAATTATTTTCAGTTGATTTTTAATAGGTAAAACTTTATATTTACATTTGTAGTAATATCAAGTAATGTAAATTTTATTTTTATTTATTTTATTCGTAATATTCTGCAAAGGTAAACATATAATTAAACATTTTTTTAACGAATTAAATTTTAATTATTATTTATCTTGAGTTCTACCCTTAGTTCTCAAGTTATAACATTTCGTTTTCACTTTAATTTTCTGCTAATTTAGATAATTCATATATTGATGAGAAATTAAATTGTTAAGTAATGTAAATAAATCTACAAAAACAGCATTGTTAATCATTTACATAAACACCACTTGTTTTTAAAATATTAATAAATGGGGTAGCCACTCACTCCTCAAAACACCACATATCTATAATTTAATATCTAAATGCTTATCTAAGGAAGATATTTGATCTAATAAGTTTTGAAAAGGTAGCTAGACAACATCCTTCTTTAAACTTAATGACGTTACATTAGTACCACTCTTATTTTTATTTATTCTTTTTTTAACGATCAAAATACATATATACCAATATTATATAATGTCCTTTGACTTATAATTTTTTTAAATATACGTGCATTATAATTTTTTATGAAAATGATTTTACATTTTAATATGTCACATTGTTTTTTTACTATCTTTTAATAAAATTATTATTATTAATATGTTTTTATTAATTTAGATAATGGATACAACCACGCTTACTTCCATTTTTACATCAACTGAGGCGTTAGGAACTTTTCAGCACCAAGTGCTGTGGGCATTAATTGTAGGAGCATGTCTTGCTTTTGTCCTAGGTTTTGGTATGGGAGCTAATGATGTATCAAATGCTTTTGGTACTTCTGTTGGTAGTAAAGTTTTAACTCTTGTTCAAGCATACATTCTCGCTACAATATTTGAAACATTAGGATCCATTCTAGTTGGTTATAATGTGACTGATTCTATGAGGAAAAACGTCATTGATACCTCGTTATATGCTAATGAACCCAAAGTTTTATTAATTGGACAATTAGCAATCTTAGCAGGATGTGCAGCATGGTTAATGATTGCTACATTTGCCAAATGGCCTGTCTCAACAACACAAGGAATCGTAGGTTCAACTGTTGGTATGTCAATCTCTATGAAAGGTTTACATGGAATTCAATGGAATGAAATTATCAAAATAGCTGTATCATGGGTTGCATCACCAGTGTTATCAGGTTGTGTTTCCGTTATCTTGTATACGATAGTTGATCATACTGTACTAAGAAGGGATAATCCCTTTAATTGCGGTCTAAGAGTTTTACCATATTTTTATTTTGTATGTTTAACCTTTAATACATTTGCTGTTGTGTATAGTGGATCAGTGATTATTGGGATTCCTGACATACCAATAGGGATTTCGATAGGGATAGCTTTTGGTGTAGGAATTCTAACATTCTTAATTGTAATGTTTATAATGAAACCAAGACTTCGTATATGGATTGAAAAAACAGTACCAAAACATACTTACCCAGATGTTAAGGGTATATCACTCGAGAAGGGGGAAGAAAAAAGTGGTGAACCAATTGTTTATGAGAAACAAAAAAGAGATGGTACAATAAAAGGTTTCTTCAAATGGCTTTTACCATTAAGAGACAGGCAAACATCACTTCAAGTACTTAAGATATTCTCATCTATTCAAGTTTTTACTGCATGTTTTGCCGGTTTTGCCCATGGTGCTAATGATGTAGCTAATGCTATTGCACCATTAGCTGCTCTAATCTCATTCTATAGGGATGGTAATATCAGTCAAAGTGGATCGACACCTATATATGTATTATTATTTGGTGTATTATCAATATGTGTTGGTTTGTGGGTAATGGGACATCGTGTTATACAGACAGTTGGACAAAATATGTCGGAAATAAACCCTGCTTCTGGTTTTACAATTGAATTTGGTGCTGCAGTCACTGCTTTAATAGCTTCTAAAGCTGGTATCCCAATATCTACAACACATTGTCTTGTAGGTTCAGTTGTTTTTGTTGGTATGGTACGAAGTGGAGAAGGTATAGATTGGAAGATATTTAAAGGTATTGTATTTTCATGGATAGTTACACTTCCAACTTGTGGACTAATCGCTGCCGGTGTTATGAGACTTCTCTACTTAACTATTTAAAATAATTATATTAAGAAAAAATGTATACTTTATAAGTAATAAAAATCTCAAATTGGTGATTATAAAAATAAGCTAGATTTTATATATTTACATTTATTAATACAAAATATAAAAATAAAGGTACTAATACTTTAAATTGTATAAACAATTTGTGGACAAATAATTGGTAAAGTTGGTTAATAAAAAGTAAACTATAAAAAATATAAAAATCTTTTATATCAACCCGCATAATGATGATATTAAAAATACACATAGTTTAAGCTTCAATTATTAAACTCGCATTTATTTTCCTTATTTTAGAATTCTTTCTGTTGGAATGTATCTGGAAACCATCTGCTGTTAGAAGTTGATTATGTTTCTCCTGAAATGGTAAGTTTTCATTACACAATGTTAGTGGTATTCTTTCTGTTTCAATTGACAATTCTGATGGTGTAGGTGTTTCAGATGGGTGCGAAGGATTATCAAATGCAGAGTCCCAATCATTATCTAATAATACTATCTTCTTCTTCTTTCTTCGTCTTTTCTTCATTGTAATTGGTTGAACTTCATCAATTACATCCAGAATTTCTTTATCATCAGGATCATTTCCCTCTAAAACCATATTTTTCAACATTTCTATTTCACTTTTTATTTTTTCTATCTCATATTCATTTTTAGAATCTTCTTTTTTACTATAAAGCCAACTAAAGAACCATTGTAGTAGGAAAATACAAATAATTGTAATAACTTGTGTTCCTACAACAACAAATAATACTTGTTCAGTTGTCCAAATTTTATCATTTACACTACTAAGCATATGACGTTCTGTAGGACAATCACCATTAACAACAACAGGAGGTTTTGTAACACTTAAACTGTTGTCAAAATACGATACTTTTTGAGAATTTTTAATACTTTTTTTGAAAGACAAAATTTCACTCTTCATTGCATTGATTTTCTCATCAATCTCAAATCTAAAATCAGCCATCAACCTCCTGATCAAATCTTCACTCTTCTTTATAGTATTTTCATGCATCTTTGTATTATCAGATGTCTGAGAAACATATCTTTTACTTAATTCACTTAAATATTCACTGGTTAATGAAATATTTAATTCCAAATTTGATAATCTTTTATTTAACTTTAAAAATACACTTTCTTTATAATTCATATTTGCAGCTGGTAATGAGTGATCCCCACCATTTTGGATTATAATTTTCTTCTCAATACTTGAAACTTCTTGTTCCTTCTTTATTTTTTCCGTTATATATTTCTGGAATATTAATCTTCTCCTTTGTCTTTTCTTCATCTTGACATATTTTTCATGTTCGCGTAATTTTCTTATTGATGTTACAGATAATGGACGGGATATTACGACTTTGTTCATGTTAGTGTTTTTAGTGATATTTCTTCTTGATATTACTCGGATGACATAATTATAGAAGTAACAAAGTTCATATGAATGTGCAGGTGCGTGATTTATAAGACATTTTGTGCATTGCTCTTCCAGAGTTAATGATTCTGGTTTCATTAAGCTTTTTTTTGTCATACCATTATTCTGCATGACAGTATTCAATATACTTTCAATTTTTGATCCAACAGCGTTAACTACTTTATCAACTAAAGTTTTAACTCCTCCATCATCATTAGAAGATTTATTTATATCTTTGTTAATTAATTCGTTAGATTGTGGATTGTTATTTTCCACTGTTTTATTGACAACAGAATTAACTACTGATACTGGTGGCGGTGGGATACTAATAGCAGAAGCTTCTGCTTCATACTCTTCAACCATACTGATACCGAATACCCGTACCATCGACAACGTACAATAATGTTCCTTTCCCCAATGTGATGTAAGTTCAATTTTTGCATACTTAACATATAAACCAGTCTTGATAAGATCAAATCTTTGGATTTCTCTATTATTTATCATCTCAAATTGTCCTATTTGATGCCATTCAGTTGTAGGAAATCTTTCACTAACAAATACCTTAAATTCTTTTGGTCCTGAAGAAAATAACTCAAAATTGGCTAATTCTATTCCAGTAGGAACAATAGTTTCACAAAGTTCGATAACAGCAAACTTTTGCTGCGCTTTTTCACAAGGATTTCTCATGTAAACGTCACGTTCTTTATCATTTAATATAGCAGATTTAAATTCTGCCTCGTCATTAGATAACAAAACTTTAGCACCACATTCTTTGCTAGCATAATTTCGTTTAGTAGTCACAGATGGATGTTGTTTGATAATATTGCCTTGTTTTGTGGATGAAACAATTGATGTATTTTCTGTTCCAATGGTATTAACTCTATGGTTAGACTCAACATTCATCTTTAATTTTTCTTTTGTCCACTCATCAAATGGAGCTATTTGAGGTTCTTTTTTTTCATTATCATTAACCGTTAAATTGCTTTCATTAACATCTTTGGTTTTATTGGAAGCATTTTCTGTCTCAGAATTGTTGTTATGATTATTTTGTAATAATATTGGTTGCATTTTATTGTCAAAATTAACTTCTACTTTGTTGTTTTCTATATTAAAATTTTTATATTGTGGGCAGGGTCCTTCTGTTAGATTTGCTTTATGATCTAAATGTATATCCTCATTCTCTATTTTACTAATTTGACTAAAGCTTCTGCTATTTTTAGACATAAACCTAAAATTATCAATTATTTATAGTAGAAATAATATGTAAATAGAATTTTAATTTTTAAATAATTGAAAATTCTCGTCAAAAGTGTACTTTATAGGATTTTTTTTTCTGTGACAGCTATAATAATTAATATTGCATTAAAGAATAAATACAAATAAATAAAACAAATACTTCCGCTAATGTATCATAAAATAAATGTGGTGGAAATTATAATAAATTGTCAACTAATAGACTTTTGAGATATAAATTCAAACAAATCAGTTTCAATAAATGCATATGATTAATTTTAGCACTTAAAAATAAAATATAATTTTTTTAATTTATAAATAAATGGAATAATTTATGATCAAAATAAATAGTAAAAAAAACATTTAATAGAAATAAATATCAATGAAAAATAATAATGCACATGTCATATTATTTTTATACTAATAATAATAATAAGGAAAACTAATATTTTCTGAAAATATTTATGAAAAGTAAGAATTAAAAATTGAAAAATATAATATAATAAGGTATTACAGGAAAATCTCATCATTGTAAAACTTCGTATATGATGTATTATATATTTTTTTAATATACTATATAACAAAATTGTGTATACCAATTAATCTTACATATTGTTAAGATGAAAAGAAAATATTTTTAGAGTTTTTAACTATATAATCATTAAATAGTAAAGTTTGTTTAGATAAATTTCTGATTCGTAAACAAATTATAATTCCACATTTTTATTTCAAAATCTTTTTTTACCAAAACAAATAATATCAAATAAATTTTAATTTTACAGGAAAAATAAGTGAATAAACCTTCATCAATAAATTTTTATATTTCTAAAGAAATACACTATAAAATTAATATATCTTATCGCTGATCATGATATGTGAGTAAAATTACTAGAAAATGTTTCACATTTCTATTTTTAACTTATATAATTAGTGACATTAAATTTTGCTCTTTGATAAAAAATCATGAGACAAAAGCATATGATATTTTTTTTTACTTATTTTATATAAATTTCTATAATTGAAACATTATTATTCTCATCTCAAGTTTACAACGTCTTATTTTCGTATATATTTTTTAGCATTCCTTAGATTGTAAAGTTATGAAAAAGTCAAAAAGATTAACTTTTTAATTGATAAGTCATTACACTTTGTTTGCAAATTGCACACTACTTAAAACAATTTTACTTACAAATGTGATAGTAAAAAAGGTTAAATGATCCTACTTAGCAAGTTAAATGTTAAATAAATTTTCAAAAAATTTACATACCTGTTACTAGTTAGATGACAAAATTTATCAAAATTATGTTTATAACAGATATAATCATCATCATTTTGTAATTTACTCCAGTTAAAAACATGATTTGCTGAACACACATCTTGCACTTTTTTAACCTCATTCTCATAATTTCCATTACTAAAAACTGAATCTTCAGTTAACTTAATAATGTCATTATTAAAATGATTATTCTTAACCAGTGATTTTGGTCCAATATTTGTTCTTTCGTTTGCTATTACATAACACAGTATATTCAAATAAAAGATAACTAGTAGAAGAAATAAATTCAACTTATTTTTTGTTCGAAATAAATTTCGCAGTAACATTTTATTGGTTAATAATTTTCACCCTCATTTAATATTCCCAATATCTCTAAAATTTTAGTATTACTTTTAGAAATATCTATTAAAATTTTATAAGAGTTATTATTATAAATAAAATATATCCGTCAACGCTAAAAAAAGATATTTTAATATTAAACCATGTTAAGATAATAAAAACTTGTTTTTATTTATCTCATAAAATGAAATATATAAAAAAAGAGAAATAATTTATCGTGTAGCTTTACATCTAATCAAAACATACAATAATTTTTAAACTATAGAATAAAAGAAAATTTAAATTTCAAAATAATACCTCAGAAACATTACACTGATAACGTAGAAATAAATAAATAATTATGACAAAATTAATACAAAAGTGCAGAAAATATATAATATTAAAATAAATGTTAACATGACATTCTAATTTTGCACACAAAGGAAATGATAAAATACACAATAAGTAGTAGGTGTTATCAGGAATTGATTTTATGACTGATATACAACTTTAAGCATTTCGTCACATATTAATCTTTATACTCACTCGTGGTGTATGATCATTCAAAACTTCAAATATGTTTAAATTAAAGAAAAAAAAATATAGCTAAATAAATAGAAATGTCAGAATTATTAAAACTTTATAGAATGATAATGTTATTCAATCAAAGGAAATTTTAATGTATTCAAAAGGAACATCAAACAATAATAAAAAATTTAAATGCTAAAGAACTGACGTATGTCGAAATGATAAAAAGTATAAACGGATTTTAATGTGAAGATAAATAAATGACGTATATAAATATTATTAACAATTTATACACATAAGTTTTATAACATAAAAAATCTAAAACAATATTTTGACAGGACAATAGAAGGTTTTTACAATAAAGGATATCTAAATATACAAAATTTATAAATCTATCATTTTTGACAACCATTTATTTTAACACACTATAACAAATCATGTTTTTATTAAAAAAAACTTCTTTTGCGAGAAGTTTATTATATTAATTAATAATACAAAGCTTGATTGCGAAATTTTAGATAAGTACTAATACAATAAAAAAATGAACCTATTATCGCTACAAATAAGTAAAATGGCCAGATAAGTAAAAAAACATTCCACCTCTCATTGCTATATATCGAAAAGAAGCCAATAAATTTATTGAGATATATACTATTCCAATTACATATACATCCTCAACGTATTTTGAGGGAATTTTATAAAATAGTAGTAGTTTGTTGTTTATCTAAGAGTGTTATTGGTTTTTTAGACACGATATATTGAAGTTTATTTTAAACACTATGTTCATTTTATAATCTCTATAAAGGTCCTCAAATCAATTACATATACAATACATAATGCAAGAAATAAAAGATTATGTATTGTTATTGATATAATAACAATTTCTATATTTAAAAATATGTGGGAGTAGTTTGCTCAGTTTTATAATAGGCAATCAATAAATGGAAATCGAAAATAAATACTGTAGAAATATAAATAAAATTAATCTATTAATATCTTATGGCAAAACTATAGATATTAAACAATTTATTAAACATGTAAATAGTGTATTGACGTGCGCATATGCAGGTGATAGGTGGTTGGTACATCCCATTATTATAAGATTTACAATATGCACTAACTTTCATTTGACAACATCTTTAATAAACATTTTCAAAAGGAATTTACTCTTTATTTGGGTTACTTATAAAAAAAGTTATAAATATTCAATATTGTTGTAAATAATTTATATTAATATCGACCACTCCCAATTATAAAAAATTTAATCCTCACGAAGAGGTAGGAAAACGTGTTTGATTGGTTTCCCTGCTTCAGCAATAACTAAATTGATTTTGTCACCGGTTCCAATTTCACGTTCAGCAACCATGCGGAAGACGTCCTTTATTAGAGCAGTGGCCCTTTCGATTGTGAGTTGTGGTCTTTCCCCATCAGCTGATTGTGTACAATGACCAACTTGACAATCAAGGAAAGGCATAACTAATGGCTCACCAGTACCAGAAGCTGTGTAAGGAGTACGTTCAATACAACCAATTGGATCATATGAGTAAACAGCTCCCTTACCTAATTAAAAAAAATATATGTAATTAAAAAAAACAAGTATCTCACCTTTTTCATCAATACCAGCTAAGACGGAACCTGTAATAAATGGGAAGAATCTTTTATAGTAAAGATTCCTGGCTAAAAGTTCAGAACACAAGTCAACAGTCATATCTTTTCTGTAGTCAAATCTAAACTTATGAAGTCTAGCCTCAAGAACTCTATTAAGTTCCAAGACATCACCATAGAAACCAGCTGTTGCAAGGATAATTTTATTGTTAAGAATGTGAATTTTTTCAGCGTCACGAGAAATAATGTTAATATCATATTGTGTCATACGAGTATCAGCACCAACAACGACAAAATTGTCTCCAGAAATGGCACAGGTCGTACCTCCTTCCTGAGAATACGGATTCCATTGATGACGTTCTATTTGGTGTTGTTTCATCCACAATGGTTGTGATGTCACCTCTTCCATTGCGTTTTTGAAACAAGCAAGTTCTTCAAATTCATTTTTACATTCCGATAAAAGAGGCATTATGTAGAATCTAAAAGATTTATGTTGAGTTTAAAATGAGTTATGAGTAAAATTTGTAAAAATCAATAGTAAATTTGGATATGGTCTATAAATCTTTAAAAAAAACCAAATATATCAGTAATATAAAGAACAGTTTACTAAGGTGATAAACGAAATACCACAAATTATTCTCATCATTTTTACTTTGGATATTCTTGTTAAGAGTATAAAAACAATGTAACGTCTCTTCAATCTGTATGCCTCTCTTTTTTACACAGCGGTTACTTTTCTACTCAAGAGAATTGTTTTGTATGTAGTATCTTTCTTTCAAAAGCATAATATAATTTTTTTTGTACTCGCACAGTTACTCATTTTCATAGAAGTTATTGTAGAGGATATTTCTTATATAAATTATTTCTATTATTAGTAACGCTAACTATTTATTAATTCGTATTATATTTCTGCACTTTAAAGAATTTTTTTGTCATTTATCTCAAAACAATAAATCATACGAAGGTATTTTTTATAACGATTATTGAGTAATAAGAAATAACAACAAAATGGCATTCACGATAAGTGAGGTAAGTTTAATGCTTATTTATGTTTAAAAGATATTTTATTCCATGAAATCATAAAATTTTAATATTTAATCATGATTCATCAGTGATCCATTGATAATCTGATAGTCGCAGCTTTAATGCTTCTCAAATATTTATTTTACTTGCAATTTCCTATGTTTTTAGCTTCTTACACATTATTTGATCATCTTAACAATAAACGATATTTGGTTTTTTTGCAAATATATGCTCTATTCATTAAAGTAATAACGATAAGATTATGTTTGTCTTTTAATAATTAGAACATAAATGTTACCGATTTTATGACAAAATACTTGTAAATTTCATGTTAAATAAATGAAACAGTATGTTTATTTATTGCATTTTTTTTACTATTTCTTTTCATTATTTAGTGACAATGACTTTTTCAATTTGATTTTTATTATTTAAAACTTAAAACATATATATTAGAGGAATCTCTCTTAGTAGTTTTACTATTATTTAAAAGATATATATTGTATAGAAGGCTATAATTTATTTTTTTATTTCTTTAAATTCTCTCTACTACGCTATACTCTTTTCATATAAGAAAATAACATAAAAATAATTGTTTTTTCTATCAATGGCTTTACAACAATTTCGATTAAAGCCCAAATTAACATTGTCAAACTATGGATTAGGTATTCATGGTTTGTATAATGAAATTTTAACGCTTCCTCAACAAAATTATATAATTGAGGATCCGGAAGAGATTAAAAAAGTAGGGAAAAAAAGGGATAATTTATATTTGGATAGATATTGTTATGATAAAATTAATAAAGGTAATTCAGAGAATGAAAATCATGAAAACTTGATACCATTACGGTTTTGTAATGAAGGAATTGTAAAACCACCAGAGGCGGAATCTAGTTTATTGTCAAAGGAAAATAGATCGTTACGTTTTGATGTTTTATTAAATTCTACCTCATCTATGAAGAATACCAATTTCGAGGTTTGTGTATAAACTAATTTTAATGCGTATAAATTTTGTAGTCCATTTATTTGAGTAAAAATATTTTTATTCGTATAAAAAGTAAAGTAATTGTTATTGGACACCAAAGAGCAGATTCTTTAAAATCCTTTTATTGATGATACTATAATTAATATCCAAATTATTAGAGTTTTTATTATTTATTTACCTACTTTAACCTAAATTAATAGCTTCATAACTGTCATTTGTAACCTTTCTTACCTTTTATATACACTCAGTACAACGTATATTCTCTTCATTGATCAATTTGTAGAATATATAAAGATATATATATATATTTATATTATTGACTGTATTAACATTTAAGATAATTTTCTCTTTTAACCATTTGACTAACTGTTAAGATGCTTTTCTCTCAACTTTCTTTTAGCTTATTCTATGTTATTTTAATATTCTTTTGTATTTGTTCAACCTGTTCTTTTCATGTTTTAACTTTTGGTTTTCTCATTTTTAAAATATTATATTTAAACTTATATTTTTTTAAGTGCACTTATTTTATCAGAAGTATGTACATAATAATAATATGTATATGTATATATTAGGTTAAAAATAAGGTTTTTTTTAAGTGATGGTATAATTAAAAAAGAAAAGTTATTGATCACCTGTTATTCATTATACTATAAATATATATCTAAGTATAAATGTAATAAATTATATTTACAAAACTTCTTATCATCAGTTTTATTTCTATAACAACCTTTCTGATTAGATAAGGAAACAATTATTCATGTTTTCCATGTTTGGTTGAATAAAAATTGTTTTATGTATTTATTATTATTTTTTATTGCTTGGTTGTGTTTTACTCGTTGTTTTTGTTATTTAAACTTTATCTTTGGAATAATGGTATTATTATAATTGTCTATAAACAGTGTTCAGGGGGAATATTTTTAATAATAATATAATTTTAAAATTCTAATTTTGTTGTATAAAAAATATGATGTAATTCAAATTTAAAATAATATGTGATGTTTCAGAAGCTGGATCCAGAGTTACTTTTTACACGGCAGGAGCGTATTGGACGCGGCTCGTTTGGAGAGGTTTACAAAGGTATTGACAATAACACAGGTCAAGTTGTTGCTATAAAGATCATTGACTTGGAGAAGGCTGAAGATGAAATTGAAGATATTCAAAAAGAGATACAAGTATTATCTCAATGTGAATCAGAATATGTAACTAAATATTATGGTAGTTATCTAAAAGGTTCAAAATTATGGATTATTATGGAATATCTTGGGGGTGGGAGTGCATTAGATTTAACAGAAAGTGGAAAACTTGATGAAAATCACATTGCTATTATTTTAAGAGGGATTCTTAAAGGATTAGAATATTTACACAGTGAGAATAAGATACATCGTGACATTAAAGCTGCAAATGTTCTTCTTTCTTCGAATGGTGATGTAAAAGTTGCTGATTTTGGTGTGGCTGGGCAGTTGTCAGCAACGATTAAAAAAAGAATTACTTTTGTTGGAACGCCATTTTGGATGGCACCAGAAGTAATAAAACAAGCAAGTTATGATTTCAAAGCAGATATCTGGTCACTTGGAATAACAGCTATAGAACTAGCTCAAGGAGATCCACCATATGCTGATCTTCATCCTATACGGGTTTTATTTTTAATTCCAAAGAATGATCCACCTACACTAGTTGGTAAAGAGTGGAGTAAATCATTCAGAGAATTTGTTGAGCTATGTTTAAATAAAAATCCTGATAATGTAAGTATCTTTTTTTTTATTTAATGTGTAAATTTTATTTTATAGAGACCTACTGCCAGAGCACTTTTAAGACATCCCTTTATTAAACGTGCTAAAAAAAATTCATATCTATGTGATGTATTAGAACGTGTACAACAATACAAAGCTAGTCAAGTACGAGCACAAGATTCTGACCATGAAGATGATTCAAATCAAGTGAATAACTCTGATAGTGGATGGGAATTCTCAACAGTCAAACAGGCACCAAGTGAGTTTGTAAATGGAACGAATTATTCAGAGTATAATAATGGTGCACAATCTTCTAATAGTATGCAAGAAAACGTTAATCCGATAAGTAATGATGATGGTACATTGAAAGGAGGACGTAAAAACTATAGACCTGAATCACCGTCAGTCCTATCACAATCAGATGTATCGTGTTCTGGTACAATTGTTGTAAAAAATAATGGTCAACAAAGTGAGATGCAAAAAGTAGTAGATAAACTAAAAAGATCTTCTATTAACTCAGAGTCTTCAGATAGTAGTAGGAATTCAAATGATCGTTCCTATATTAATGTACATGAACCAGAAGTTATGCCAACAAAATTGGTAGTTGGAGGAAATGAAGGGGAAGCATCAGAAAGCAATCATTATCCAGGTCTTCGAAGGCATAATCAAGCATATCAAAAATCTAATGTTTCAGAGTTGGCAGATGCACCTAGACTTTCACTAGCAGATAATTCATTACTATATATAATAGATAAATTATCGCGAACGCGACATGCAGGACCATCTTTAGATTCATTGGCAAACTCTCTTAAGAATGCAGAAAGAATGTATCCAGGAATTAGTGATTTATTGGTTGGAGAACTATTAAAGGCACTAACATCACCTCAGATACCAAAAAATGAGATAGATGCTGCCGTAAGGCAAATGACTAACCCGAAAAAAATTTAATTCGTTTTAAAATAGTAAGAATATTATTTTGAAATTAAAAAAATTTTATTAATTAATTTCTTCAAAGAATTTTCATTACTTTGGACAATTCGTATCAATTTACAATAAAGCTTAATATTTTTTTGACAATATTTACATTTTGTAGCTATATTTTATAAGCTCATCATATTAAATATTATTTATTTTTAAAACCTAACAACTTCCCTATCAATGCGATTTCTTTTTTTATTTTTTTTAAAAGCAGTTCTGTGCCATTGTATGAATGCATATAATATAAATATTAAAGTTTCTCCAAGTATGATACCTGCCATAAAGATCACTTTCATGTCATATTCTTTATTTTTTTCATCTAGTAAAGCAACTCTTCTAGCGTAATTTGCTTCCTTAATTTTGCTGACATGTTTATTTCTTTCAAAAATTACGTAATAAGCTACGATTGACACTAACTTAAGACATAAGCATGTACATGTACTATTTAAAGAAATTCGGCGAGCTGGTCTAACATCATATTTTATTGCCCATATTGTAAAAGGTACTGCTAATACAGGTATAATTAGTGTTATCGTTGAGATTGGTAAATGTAAAAATAATGTTATAACTGATGTGAGTAAATAAAGCAACAATATTGTTATTGTAACTTTCTAAAAGATAAAAAAATCATTTATTATTAAATATATCTCTTACATTAACTCTCATTTTCTCGGAAACAGAATGCCTGTCGGAAGTCACATTGTTGATATCTCCAGGTAAAGAATAGCTTTTATTGTACATAAATAACATAATTCATCAAAAAAATAGACGTGTTAAGGCAACTTTAAATTAGTATTAATAGAATTTAAAAAAAAATACACCAATACTTTAATCTTTAAAATTTTAAATGATTCTAAAAAAAGTTACATTTATTTCTTTAAAATTTTGAATGATCTTTACTTAAGGGAAAAAATAAATAAAAAAAAATCAAGAAAAAAGATTAAAATAAAAAACGAGATAGTTGTCTTGAAATAAGATAACTAATAAATATACATCACGTTAAAATTAAAAATATATTAGTTATATATCAAGAGGTACCTCATTATGCTAGTGTCTATTGAGGTATCTGAAAAGTTAATTTATTTAATGCGGGTATAATTTTTGAAATTTTCTTCTATTCACATTTTTGATTTATTCTTAAGAATTTTAAAAAGTCATTCCTAGTATTAGGCCATCATTATCCTCAACGCTCTTTAAATTATATTCAAATGGCAAATGTCAAAATTTATGATTAATAGATTTATAAACGTTTTATGTAAAAAAGAGATATTTTTCAAAAAACTTTTGATCATTGGTACAACAATGGTTTTAATGTGATAAAGACAAAGTCATATATTAGGTAAAACTTATTTTAATAAATATTTTAAAGACGTTATTAGCATCATCAATTACTACAATGTATTTGTTTGTGTCATTTAAATAGAAAAAAGTTTAGGTGTCTATTGAGCCTATCTCAGAATTGGAAATGTAAAACTTCAATTAACATTAAGTAAGTATTTATTAAATTAAATAGCTTACATTTAATATCTCAATTTTACACATATTATAGCATAACTATTGCCCACTTTAGTATATTTTTAATCGTTTATCACATTTCAAGTTAATGAACAATTACTTAAAATAGTGTCAAAAGTAAATATTTGAAACAATTAAACTTCTACTACTACTTAAAGTTTCACATGTCAAATATCTATGAATACAATGTTTATAAAAGTTATCAACTTAATGAATAACAATAATAAAATAAACTAAGATATTAAAAATCTCAACACATATAATAATTTTATGATAAAAATACTAAGTTTCTCATCAATAAAAGTGATAAAATTCAATAATTATTGAAATTAATGATCTTAATTTTAAAAATTTTTCATTTATATGAGTGATACTGACAAATTATAAACAAAATCTCACAATCTTTTCTTGAGTCATGAAAGACAGAGACGCTCTTAAGCTATTGAGATAATCAAGTTGCCGTCAGTTTCTTCTAAAACATTGACAAATGATTACCCTCATAACTCAACTTAAATCAAAAAAAAATTTTAATTTTAAACTAAAACAAACTTTTTGAAATAATATTATATTTTATGTTTAATATTAAATAACTCGACGTGATTGAGATAAAAATTCCTAACTTTTTGATGATAAATGTAATTCTAAAGCTAAAAATTAAAAATAAAATTTATTTTTAAATTAAAAAATATAATAAAATTAAATATTTACATAACCATTTTTTAATATATTAAAGACTTTGACGTCGTTTAGGAAAACGTTTTAATAATAATTACTGTATATTAATTAAGGTTTGTCAAAATATAAACACTTGGTTACATAAGAATAAACTTTCTTAAATAACACTACCATTTTTGTTTCTTTTCTTTCTTGCAAATTATGTACAATATCCTTATTTACTTCTTCTTTTATACTAGGAACTTCCTTCTGAATTTTATAACATTTACGATACATTTCAAACTCCTCCTTCAAGGAATTTATCACTCCAAGTTTTACTGGTTCATCAACTATTAAACCAGGGACATTTGTTGTCATCACTAATTGTTTTTCTTCTTCCTTATCTGGGTAATTTTTTATAGCTACATTATTTTTTATTCTAGCTTGATTCCTAAAAATATTTGGCATTTTCAAGCTTCCTGGTAGTTTTGGTCTCTTTATTTGTCTATGAATATTTGTTCTGTAACTTTTCCATGTATTCATTAATCTTGGTGTCCTCTTGACTATTTGCTTAGAATGTTCCTCTACTTGTTTCTTTGGCAACGTAATTGGTGTACTAAATTTTTGTAGTTCTTTCAACTTTATGGGATCTAGTGACTCATGAAATGAAGATGCATTAATCTGTGTGGAAAGTAAAGATAAATTTTTATCTCTAATGGAATTTATTGATGTATTTTGATTAATGTTTGGCAATTTACCATATTTATTCCCGTCATTCATAATATTACTTACATTTAGTTCTAAACTTTTTTGAGAAATAGTTGGGACAATACTTTTTTCAATTCTACTTGTTTCCATCTCTTTGGTGCTTTCTTTGGCACTAATAGTTCCACAATCACCACTTCCTAAAATATGATTTTTTTCATTCTTCTTTATCATAGTAAAATTATTTTTTTGGTGATTGTTAGCATTACTACCAAAACCATATATTCTTGCAGGATCAACATATGGAATTTCATAATCGAGTCTTTTGATTTCCGGAACAACACCACCAAATGTCATAAAACTTCGGCGCACTCCTCCGCCAAAGTGATAATTATTCATATTTTCTTACATGTAATTGATACACTATTATTCATTTTTAACAAATATATATCAATGGTTTAAAAATAAATTTCATACAAATTTAAATTTAACATCAAAAATATATATGAAAAAAACAAGATTGACATTAGGAGAAACATAATATGACAAAAGTGTATAACTGACATATTTTAAATGAAATATAATATTTAGAAAAAATTTTGACAATTAAACATATCTTTATTTCAGATATCTTTTTCGAATTGTCGTTTAAAAATATAAAGTGCATTAAATTAAGATAAACACTTGTAATTTAAGTTGTATATAGAAAAGCAATAAATTCAGTTGATTAATTTTTTATGATATATTGTTGATGGCAAGTTAATAGTCATTTAGAAGTTTTAATGACAGATACACATTCAATGCTGCAATACTACTCCTTTATAAATTTCTTTATCAATCATTGTTTTATAGAAGTTTTTTGTTTTAATATCACGACATGTTTATATGAGAACAATCTGGTCATATAGAAATCTATTTTTCATAAACAATGACGATCATTTAAATTATTAATATCAATGTACTTTTGCAAACAACGGAAATACTTTTAACATTTAAAATATATGTACTTTAAACAGAATGAATTATATTTCAAATTCTTTATATAAAAGTCCGTGTTTTGAAACTGATCATTTTGTAATTTATAGGAGTAATCAAAAAGTACAATTTCTAAAAAATAAATGGATGTGTCATAAAAATTTTGTTTTACTTTTATGAAATAGTATAAAACAGGAGACAAAGAAATAATTTTATAAAGCTTGGTAACTAAACATTAAATTTTTTTATAAATTCTGATTGCAAAATGTAAAGTTGTATTTATAATTCATCTATATTGTTCAAAAATTATGACACATAAAGTATAACACAAACATTTTTATTATCATAATCTTTTAATAGGAATAATGTGGAATCACATATCATTCATTAAACAGGTACAATTTACTTTGTAAACATTTTCAAAGTCAATTTTATCTTATTCTGTCTAATTGCAAAATGGAAGATTATTATTTCTATCATAATCCTGAACCATTTTACCTTGGCTTAGTATCAAAAAGTTAGTGCTTTAGTACTTTCATGTTTTCAAGTTACTCATTATAATAAATACTTTTATTATCATTTAATGATGTAGATGAATCACATCATAAAACTGATAATTCTTTTTGGATAATTTTTGTTTTTTTTTATAGTATTTAGATAGAGTTTAGAATGAATCAGCTTGCAAAGGATATACCTAAAATTAGTATCTGTTTTTATGATTTAAAAATAAATTATTGTTATCTGTTATTTAATTCTGCAAATGCAATTGTTTATCATATAAACCTTATTGAAATATTCATAATATTTATATTTTTAAAAGTTATTTGATGTAAAATATACTTTAAGCAAAACTTCTGTTCAAAATATGATATTTCTTTTCCTAATTATTTTTCCAATTAAAATTCAGATATTAGATTTTCAACTTGTTATTGAGCATTAATTTTATATTTATCGTAAATCTAAGTATTACTGATGCAATAATTATTGTAGTTAAAAAAAGTAATGAAAATGTCGATCATAACATTAGAAGGAACTACTATAATCCTTTCATTTATCCACAATTTTCATATTAAACAAATAAAACTACCATTATCTAAACATATTAAAAATCTCTAGAACAATTTAATAATGATTGTTGTATGAAAAACATAACATTGATAAATAATTTTTTATGTTTAATGCAATCATATTTAAAATATTTTTAATTTCAACTTTTATAATATTTATCAAATTTGTTTAGAATAACTAAAATAAATCAAGTAAAACATTGTGTTATTGTAGAGAAATAAAATATCAAGTGGTGATTCATTTCTAATTAGAAAAATACGTTGATAAATAAAAAAATAAGTGGTACCTGTTACAAATAATAATGTTATTTAACAATGTGAAATTTCCTTTAATTAATAAACAATTATATGATACATTGTTAGATTAATATTTATAAAATTATTTTTTTAATGAATAGTAATAAATTAACTACTAAATTAGTTTGAAACTTTCTTTTTATATAGCGTTTATAATGTTAGTTTAAATATTTTAAAAATATATAGACTTACACATTTCTTCATTATTAAAATTTTTAAAACAAAAAATTATTAATATTCACTCAATATAATTATTTGTATGATTAAAAATCAATTCATTTTTCATTTATATACAAGGCCATCAAATGTTTAAATAATTTACGGGAATATTGATATGCGATAAAAAAAATAATTTTTTTTCCATAGTATAAGTATAAGCATTGCTCATATGGTAATTCTTTAGTTTGATCCTGTCAAGATAATACTAAAAATAATTTGTAAGATGTTTACTTGATTGTTTTTAGTCCTTTCTCATAAATATTTTCTTGGCGGTCCGATAATATCACTTACATTGTTTATTTACATATTCATTTAAATCTTTTAATTTTTTTAGTAAATAATTTTATTAATAACAATAATGGGTGATTATAACCATCAACAAATGTCTAACCAACATCATCAACAACAACTTCAGCAGAAGCAATATGTTTCCCAACAACATCATCCACAACAACATATGCAACAACAACAACAACACTACCATCAAAATATTCAACAAAGAACTGTCCCACAAATGGCACAAGGACAAAGACCTCCTATTAGACCCCATATGAATACTCCACAACAACAAAATAATCCTAGTATGCAGACAAGAATTAATACACCCATGGTAATTTAGTTATTACTTTTAATTTTTAAAATATTTTTTAAGCAAAATCAACAAGGATATAGACAAATTTCAATGCAACAACAATCTTCACAATCTCATCAGGGGACTCCACAACAAATACGTCAGATTAATCAAAGCCCACAAATAGGACAAGGTGGTACTGTATATGTTGCTCAGAATCCAAACAATCAGCAAAGAATTATCCATCGTCAGATACCGCCAGGAACTGTTATGAGAACAGTACAAACTTCTAGTCAATATACTAATAATCAGCAAATGTCTGGTACTCCCCAACAACCTCAACAACAACAGACACATTACATATATTCTTCTAATGAGAGTCCAAATCGTCCTACTCAAGGGAATCAAAGAGTAATACATCAACAAGTTTCAAACAATCAAACAGGAGTTTCAGCTTTAAGACAAGCTTTAGGTCACCCTTCAGGTCCTCAAAATGCTCATCAAGGACCAACACTTGTGCAGTATTCGACAAATCCTCAGCCTCCACAACATCCATCTCAACCTCCAACACCTCAACAACAAATGACAATCCGTAGTCATACACCCCAACCACAGATAAAGATTGATCAACAATCACCTCAACAGCCGCGTTCAAATATTGTTGTAACATCACCACCTTCAATTACATCACCATATAATAATATTGTTAATTCACAACAACGGATGACACCTCTGATGGGACAAGGTAGAATATCTCCTGTAGAACCTCCAATAGTTGTACAAAAAGAGACACCAAAACAAATGACACCCGCCCCTCCACCTCAACCGGAGAATTATGATAATGTACCTATTATGACAAAAGATGGATTAAAAGATTTTGTTAGAACAATAGATGAAACTGATATTGTTGAAGAGGATGTCCTGGAACATCTGATAGAGTCATCAAACGAGCTGCTTGAAAATGTGCTGGAAAAAGCGAAAAAACTAGCTATTCATAGAGGAGGTAATAAAATAGAAGCTGGAGATATCGCGTTAGTTTTGAAGAAATTTTATGATATGGACGTTCCGCCATATGTGGCTGGAGTTTATCTTACTCAATAAAATTAGGAGAGATGGTGTTTAACTCAATGTATATGTTTTTACTTGTATTTATTTGTATAAATTTTAATTATTTTTTTTTTAATTTTAAATATTTATTTATAAAAATACTAAAATTTGACCAATTAATTCCTATTATATTATTATTGTGTTATTCCTTTTGATACATTTCATTCAAATACATTTAAAAAGCCACCCGTTTAACAGAATTAAAAATAAAAGCTTTAAATTACCAAGTTTAAATTTTTTGAAATTAACTTTTAACTTCTTGTGAATGTGGATTTTTATTTAGTGAAACTTTAGCTTCTTTAAATGAAATGATTGTTTTCTTAAGCCATGCTGGTCTACTACTGCTGTTATTTTCGGTTGTATTAACAATACTGGTGCTCATTTGGTGAGTTAGATCTTGATTTTGGCATTGTGCTTCAACAAGGGCTAATTTTGTTTGGGCTAGTTCTAATTCTAGTAATTTTATTCTTTCATCCTGTTCATCAATCTTATCTCTCATCTCTATCATTTTAACGCCACAATTCTCGTCTGTTGTAGGGGAATTTTTCTTAGAACTACGTGGAGAATCTAAAAGTTCATCCTCCAGTAAAGATATGCACGAGGGGCAATTGGAGATTTTATTTGAAATATTCTTCTTCAAAACCTTAAATTCATCCTTTTGTTTATTTAACTGTTTATCCATTTTACTACATATTCCTTTATAGTCTTCTGATATTTTTTTATACTTTTGACAATCCTTCTCCAACCGATCCATTTCACGTCGACAGGTCTCTTTAGCCATCAAACATTCTTCACTCAAATTTTTATTCTCATCTTCTAAATCTCTATTCTGTCTAGTCAATTTTTCTATTGTTGTTTGATATCTTTCTATCTGATCTTCTGCAGCATCTAACTTATGACGAAGTTCTATTTTACTAGTTACCAACTCTCTTGCCAGGTCATCATTTTCACAATCTAATCTCCTAACTCTTTCATGCAGTTTTAGATTCTCTTTCTCTAATCTTTGTTCTGGATTTAGTAATTCGAGTTCCTTTTGTTGAATATCCCTGTATTCCGTTTCGTATGCAACAAGTTTTTCACTTTTTACCTTAAAAAAATATTATAAACAAGTAAAAAAATTTTTAAAAAATTACCTTCATCTTGATAGCCTGATGAATTAGGGCTTTAGCGCTCTCTTCAGTCCTATATTTTCGGGGTAATGTTACCCGAAAATAGGTTAAAACTCCATCAAAATCTAATTGCATAAGATCACTCTCTGAATCATTCAACAATGCAAATGAAATATGAAATATTGTATCAATTCCCTAAAACAAACAAAAAAGATATTATCTCATGATATAACATAAATTTTTATATACCCTACCTCAAATAAAAACAAATCGACAATGTAAAAAACCATTTGAAGAGGAAATTTGGCTGTGAACATTGTTAAAAACCATTGTGATGCATACATATGCGTTTCAATTCCAATATCATTAAAGAATGTATTTAGATTTGGTAAATTATCTTGGAGGAGTCTTTGAAGTTGATAAAATCTTAATTGGAGTGCGTCAAATCCTAATTTGAAGAGATCACGTAATCCATAATCAAACATTATTTTTACTAATACTGAGAATGCTTTATCTTCATCCATATGTAAAATTAAACTTGCTGCTAAAAATGATAATCCTTGACAATACGATACTTCTTCATCATATAAAGCATATGCTTTTGATATTTTATATAATGCTTGTTGACCAGGACCGTCAGGTTCTTTAAAATATTCATGGGCAGGGAATGTTCTATGAATATCGCGTAAAATTACTGAATCGCAGGGGCAAGGTTTTTCAATTAATTCGAAATACTTTTTTGATAATTCTGGATATAATGGAACTTTGGTAATGTATTGCCAAACTTTTCCACGTACAACATCTGGGACACCATTCCTCATTAACGTATCTAGCTCTTCAGGCTTATTTTCTAAATCCATTTCCCACCTACTAAGTAGTCCATTCCATTCTTCTAACAATTCCTCTGAACATTCCTGATTCACGTGACCACTACCAGACAACAGTGGCTCATCATGATCTATAATCATAAAAATAATATTAAATCAAATAATATCAAAAAACAAATATACCAGAATCATCAGCATCAGCGGGATGTATCAATTGTGTTGGCATCTCTTGTTGAAATTTACCCTCAGCTTGTCTTCTTATAGTTCTATCTCTCTCTGTAGTTGATTCAAAATTAACTACCTTCATTAAATTATTATTCTTAGTTACGCCAGAATCAACGTGACCAGTTGTCTCTTCTAAAGGTGGAATATTTTCATCAATTGATGTACCATTCTTTCCTTGTCCGTTGTTCATGATTCCTATTTTTTGACTTTTATCTCTCTAAAAAAATAATAAACATCATTTTTGTATCTCATTATATGAAAAATTTTAATAAAAGTTGAGTAACATTATTATTAAATAGTAAAAATTATGTTATATTATTATTATCTACTGATAAAAAAAAACAAAATGAATAATCCACCCAATAGATGATATTTATACACATGTATAAAAAAACAATTACTATTTTTTATTGAACCAAAACGATATTGGTAGAGGTAGTGGGAGATTATTTGTCAACTATTTAAATATTAATATTTATTATTCGCAGAATGTTACAAAAATTACATCTAAACAATAATCACAATAATATTTTATTGATTGAAAATTAAAAATTTTTAAGTATAGCACATCTTTTTAGATAGATGAAATCACTATTAGAAAAGAATAAAAATACAAAGGAAAAATAATAACTAGTACGATAAAAGTAAACAAAATATATAATATATAAGGACCAACTATACTTTATAAAATTAAAAGAAAAATTTTTTGTTTGAATTTTGGGAAATTAAAAAAATATATTTAATGGACACATTTCGCGTCTATTGAATAGGGAAAATTTCCATTAAACTTTTTTTCCACTAACCACATATACGCGAGAATATATAAAAGTTTTGACTATTTGTTATCATACTTAGTATATATTTTCCTATTTAAATTTAAAATTCAGATGTTCAAATAAAAAATTGAATATACATATATTATTTTTATATATTATGCGTCTGTAAACTATAATATAACTAATACTAATTTGCAAAATAATATCAATTTTAGTGGAGGATGGATTTATGGTGAATTATATTAAAACAACATTTAAAGCAAATAAATTTCAATCATAACAGAAATGTTCTACTTTCTTTTAAACAATATTTTGTTTAATAAAACTAACAGAAGAGATTTTATTAAACAGAAGTTAATTATTAACTTTTTGCAATATCTATAATAACTTACAGTTGTTTTTAAAAAGTACTTCTCAATAATAGGAGTTCTTATAACTGAGCAAAATCTTTCATGTTGATGGTATATTCGTGCTTTGCATTCAACATAAAATCTTACTGAATCTCCAATACCATCAAGTACTATATCTGCACAAACAGTCATAAAAACTCTTGTTTCTCTGGGTGTTTCAGTATTAAGGACTTCGAAATTTTCTGTTGATGGATTCCATAAACCTTCGATAACGTATGTATGTTTACTTTGTGGTACTGGTCCTAATGATAACATATCCATCAATTGCATATCACTACCCTTTAGATTTCTACCTGCTGCTAATAATAAACCAAAACAACTTTTTATTTTAATAAACTTAGGTCCTTTTGTTTGTTTTATAACAATTATTATTCGTTTTATTCTATCTCTTCGTAGTCTGAAACAATTTTTTTCTTGTGGACATGGTTGAAAACCTCCATTACCATCATCTTCACAGATATCAAGAAAACTTTCAAACTCATAATCTTCATGTGCATCATCATTGTGATTTTTAGTTATTTCTAATTCCGTTGATAATGGGATATTTAAACCTTTTAATGGATTTGAAGGTGTATTATTAAAAGCATTAGCAAATGCAAATAAAGCTTTTGCGGCACCTTCTGGTTTATTAGATCTAAATACATGACATTGATATGAATATTGACCTGAATTGTAATTGTCATAACTTAAAGCAAAACATTCGCCTTCTGCAGTTGATGCGTGTCCTCTACTACATAGTCTGATCCTATGAATAGAGAACGACATTATTTCTGTACCACTTTCTAAGTCCAATAAATGAACTATGCCTGTGGAGAAATGTGGAACAGTTAACATGATTCGGACAGAAGAATGTTGTTGTTCAGAGTTTAAAGTATGCATTATTTGGTGCATTTCTGATTCACAAACAGGATCATTAATCTTTGAAGACCCTAAATATGATATCTAAAAAAAAGAAACAAAATATAATAAATCATTTTAAACAACAAAATTTAAACATACATTTTCAAATTGTGTACCCATCTTTTTCCATAATGTTTCACCCGCAACTAAAAAATTACAAGATTGCGATAAACTATTTTGGCTCATTATACTGCTACTATCATTATAATTGTTGTTTTCTAGAAGAAAATTTTTTTAATATTATTACACAATAATAGGAAAAAATAGTATACATTTACAAACACATCACAATTAGTCATCAGAATATATTGTACAGTTTTTTTCCCCAACACAAGTCAAAAAAAAGATGATATATTAAAAGGGATAATGAAAAAAAATTATAACAATGTGTTAGAATAACAAATATAAATGGTCTAATAAAAAAATTTGTTGTATTACTTTTTACTAAATTTTTTTCAATTCTACTTGTTCTTCCACCACCACCTAGGGACATTCTTAAAGGTGTATTAGAATCTCTGGCTAAACTAACAGATCTTCTTTTAGTTTCATCAAGAAATTGTCTGAATGGCGAGACAGAATGCATTCTTGGACTTTTCAATTTCGTTAGATTATCCATCATATTAGATACTTAATAATGTAACAAAGCTAATTATATTAAAAATACTTATTTGTACTTTTTATACAATCTTATAGTTGTTTTTTTCCGATAATCTTATATAAATAAAAAAAATCAATTTGTAGATGTTGTAATAAAATCTTTTTGCGCAAATATCTGTGTACTTTTGTGCCAATATATTATACGCAATATATGTGTGTAGTTTTATATAGAAATAGATATTAAAATGTTGTAGAGAAAGAGTTAATATGTATAGAAGATAGTTTGAAGGAATAAGGCAATCGTTATTTGAAGAGGCAACTCCTCACTAACATAAAAACTTTAACTTGGGTGATATATGGTAAAAGATAAGGTTACTCTAAAATCTCTAGACATTATTTTTATATATTTCACTAACTATTCAACACATGATAATCTTTATAAAATAATTAAAAAAAATTGTTGTTTATAAAGAAATGGTTGTGAATTAGAAAAGAAATGTAATAAAAATAAATTAGACACAATAAAAGTGTATTGTATGTTGATTGTTATTACAACAAAAAGGTAAAAGTTATTTATTAGTGTATGGCGTTTTTTAGTGTTTTAGGTTAAAGAAACTTCATATAAATAGGTATCATTTTGTATAACCGTTAAGTGTATTAATATTGTACAAATAAATATTATTTTTATTAATAATTTTTTTACATACAAAAATAGGTGTCTTTATAAATCAAAGTGATGACTTGTTTATTAAGACATAAATGTGCATTATGATAATAAATTTTTAAATATATATACATAATAAAAAATAATAATAACTTACTCTTATGGGTATTTCTTCTTCTAATTGCTGTCATATTCCGAACGGTTAGAGGATAATCTCCTCTAATTTCAGTTAAAATCTGATCAAATGGACGGCAAACTTTTGTCATGGTTAATTATTAATTTCATTCGGAGATAGAATATCGTTATTTAATATTAAAAATAGAAGTCTACAAGATAATAAAAAACAGTTTTATAGGATACAGCGAAAAAATTATATTAAAAATAACAAATAGAGCGGTACGAGTAAAATTTAAGCTTTAAAATTTATCAAAATTCAAACATATATTATCATTAAACATGATATACCAAAAATCACTAAAATTACATATATGTAGGTTGAGCAGGAGATTTATATGAAAATGTATGATTTTCCATAGCAATATATAGTTATATTTAAAAATAAATTTAAATAATATTAACATTTGACATTAGAATTAGTGTGAAAAAGGATATATATTTTTTATATCAAATTATGTATTCAATTGAGAATAAAAGAGAAATTGATGACATTTAGAAAGATTGATATGGATTGATAAGAAATAAATAAAATTATTTTATAAAATATTTAAATTTGAATGACAATTGAAAGTTTTGAAAAACAAATTAAAATATAGTAGTACGCTTTTGAAGATAAATGTCATGTTTTGTCTTCAAATATAGCCGTATAGTACATTTAAATATAGTAAAATTTATACAAAATTTGTCTAATCCTTTTATTAGATAAATTTACTTATATTTTGAAAAGTTAAAATATAAGCTGGTCCACAAAAATGTTAGGTTTTGTTTTTTGAAAAAAAAGAAAATTTTAAAATAATCATATTCTAATGTATCTATATTTATATATTAAATATATTTATAAATGTTATTATGTATATTTATTATATATATTTGCTTTAATGGAAGAGTTTCCATTTTGAGGGTGCGTTTAATAAAAATAAGTGATTATTATTAATTAATATTTGTTAAATGGGTTTTTAATTGCCTATGATTTTAAATAGTTCTAGAGTAAACTTTTGCAATATATTTAAATTAGTGTTACATTCTACAATTATAAAAATATAAGTCAATTCAAACAAAAAAGTTTTAATTATCACAAAAAAGGAATATCAACGTATTATAGTGAGTAATCTTTTATTACTCATAAAGTTGATGTATGCATGATAGTAACAAATTTTATTAATTACACACAGTTAATTCCCTTTACTACACCTTTAACCTTACTTTTTTATTTAATAGGACAAAAAATCTATAGATAACAAAAAAATTAATGTTTACAGAAACACCATAATCTTTTAATACTTTTATCATTATTGAATAGAGTAATGAATGATTATTTAATCATTACGGGTATCCTTATGTCAATGATATATGGAATTAAATGAATGTCTTTAAATTTATAAGTAAAAATATTTTAATAAAACAAACATTCTAACGAATTAATTAAACATTATGCAATGTAATATAGAAATAAAATTTGTTGTATAAAATATAATATTAAATGATAAAATATTTAGAAGTGTTTAATTCGTAAAGATAACGAAAATTATAATTAGCATAAATATATACTTTATAAAAAGAAAATATTTTGTCTATCATTTATAAAAGGAGAAGATAAGATATTTAATAACTAGATTGTAAACTAGTAAAATTCATTCTTTCAAAGTTGTAATAAGGTTAAGATAAGTCAGAAGATATTTAAAGAACATTTAATAATAAGAAAGTGAAGTAGTAAGAAAGGAAGTTTGCACAGGTTAACTATATTTTCGTTTTCTTTAAAAAAAGATAACAATAGAAAAAACGGAAAATAATATTTAACTGCAAAATCAACTCATATACAATATAAAAGATTCTACTTTACTATATGATTCATAAGATTGTTGGATTTTGAAGGACAGCTTAATATTTATTTAACACATCTTTTATCATTATACATCAATAGAAGAGTAAATATGGAAAAGAAAAAAATTATTTAATAAAGCTTTTTAGAAACTAGAAACTTTTTTTAATATATATGTATGATTATAGTTAAAATTTAAAACATATTATACTTTTTCCTCTTTTATTGTCAAGTGAATATGAAGTGGGATCATTTGACATGAAACAGGTGATGAAGATAGTGATCGTCTTTTTTTTTACATTACAATAAATAGGATAAATATGATAATATCAAAAGGATGAGAAGAAAAAAATCTCTGAATTAAGATAAATATTTATATAAGACATTTGTTGTCTTTTCCCTCAATAATGATAAAAAAATATATAAATAAGAATATTAAAAATATTACTGGATAAGCAACTCTACAAATTACATCCAACTTTAATGCCATTCTATGATAAAGAACACATTTCCTGGCAAGTTTGTGGCGATGCTGATTATCATGATATGTATGAGTTGATAGTAATTTGTCTCTCTAAAAATAAGTTTAAAAAAATAACTAAAAAAAATTATTAAATATATATTACCAGTGCTCTGGAACTAAATTCTAATGTTATAACAACTATAGCTTGAATAACCGTCATAAATACAAAAGAACAAAGTATACCAAACCAAATATCAATAGCTTTTATATATCCAACCCTTGGAAGTATTTCTTTAGCACTTGTACTTTCAGCTGATAATGTTAGAAAAACTGTTAGTGCAACAAATATCCTTCCTTCAACAAATTCTTCTGGTAACCAAACGGATATCCATGAAAATATCACACACATAGCTACAGGTATGTATGTTTGTGCTATATGATATCCTAAATTTCTTTTTAAATTAAACTTAACTTCGATACATGAATAATTTCCAGTCTTCCTCGTACCATCACATTTACTAAATATATGAGATTTTAAATAAAAATCTGGTAGTTGGACATTTTCATCAACTTTCACAGCTTCTGATGCTTTATTAAACCATGTTAAAAGTAATGAATTATTATTATAAGCAATGGACGATATTTTTAAACTACATTGTTGGCTATCGTGGGGGTATTTACATAACACTAATTGACAAGCAGGTGTTGCTTTAACATGTACTTCATAAAAGACAACACCATCCTCAAAAAGAATTGCGTAGGAATGTTGGTATGATACCAAATGGAATTCAGCATCTCTACCATTTAATATAAATGGATCTGGCTTCCATATTTGCTTTAGGACATGGTAATCGTTTATTAATATTGGAAGTCCTAAATCATGTGTTAGACGTGGATCATACCAAGCTAGTCGAAACCAAACATCCATATTAAAATCCTAATAATAAAAAATTTTTTTTGAAATTTATATAAATTTTTTAAAGATGTTAATAACATACCATTGTATCAAGTTGAAAATTCGAAATACTCATAATTTGAACACCCATCTTAACATTCAATGTTTTGTTAGCATAAAAAAGTGGTTGTATTTTAACATCATAATTGCGTTTCCTTATAATTGGTATGACAAATTTCGAGTGCAATAAAAGTGGATTTTTATATCTGTATTGACTTCTAACACGTTCAATTGTTTCATCAATATTAATAATTGTCTCATTCTCTTCAACACCATAAACATAAAATTGAAGATAAATTAATGTAATCCATAATTTTATTGATATCATATTTTGATATAAACATTACCAAGTATACAAATATATTATAATGAAAATAATATATTTATGATAAGTTGATAATAATAAATTTATTATGTATATCAAAATATAGAAATAAATATTGATGAAATAAGGTTCATGAATAAGAAATGTACCAGAATTACATTTGTATACTTTTTTAACGCTTCAATTAATAATCAGCATCTTTCAATAATTTGACTGTTTAATTATAGAAAATTGTAATGTGTTTGGAGAATATATTACTTTTAACTTCTCTTTTATCATTTCAAGGTCACTTCTTTAAAACTCAAAACAACAAAAATATTTGTATATTTCTTTAAATATACCAATCCCGAAGGTTTTGTATAATGAAAAAAGGACAAAAAAAAATTAAAAGAGAGAGAGTGAATGAGGAAAGATTAAAAAAAATATATAATCAGCTTATATAAACAGAAAATATGATAATATTTTGATTGTGCACTATTATATTTAAATAATAATATTTTACATATATAGCATCCACGAAAATTTTAACAAAAAAATGTGAAAAAATATAATCACTTCGACCCTGCTGTTATTTATCAAATATATATTAAATGATATGTTCATTTAGTTTCTTTTGAACAAAATGTGTTGATATTATTATTGTTAAATCAAATATTACGTAAGCATTGTATCTTTTTAAAAACCAAAGTCACTTCCGATTTAATTTTCTCTCCATAATCATATTAATCTTCTTTTAGAAACATGATACTTATGCTTTTGCAACAAACATTTAAATATTAACCTTTGTCAAAACGATTAGTCATGCTTAATTGTATTTCCAACTTCTAACATCTTTAATAATTATTTTTATTTAGATAGACAAAGTTACTTATTAATAACTTATGTAAACACTTCACCTAAGCGTTAATTTGATTGGTTTTTAACTATATCTCTAAAACAAAATATCTTCTCTTTACTATATCTATATTAAAAAAGATTTGTAAAATAATCTATATAAGCAAATTTGGAAATTTATCCAACACATTTCAAGAGAGAGAGAGAGTAAGGTAAGTAGAAAACTTTTAAATTGGTTTCGGTTCAAAAATAATGAGGCTTGTAATTTATTTATGATACATTATATTTTGTTAAACCCTTTTACACCCTCTTCTTTACTTAAATGTACCTTTCCCATAAATAAGTAAATATTTATTGGATTTGATCTTTTTAAATCTTACCCATAAATGATCAGTTATTGAAGATTAAGAGGAATTTGGATTAAATTCCTATCTTTTCAAAGGAAAAATTCTTTGTTTTAGAATTAGGATTAATAACTCTAACTTCCGTTTGTCTTTTGTAGCATTATTCTTACCACCAAAAAAGTAATAATAATATATATAAATATAATTTTTAATGTATTCTATTTTTGCTATTAGACAGTTACTATTGGAGTTTAATGAAAAAAGCAACATTTTTTTAAATGATTTATGGAAATGACTTTTAAAATTTCTTCTAAAATTATCTTTTTTGATGTCATTGGTAAAAGAAAATAAAAAGATAATAATCCTTTTTTAAGATTTAACAACATAATAAAATTGAATCTTTATTAGAAAGTTAATTTACTCATGTCATCATTCAAATTATTAATTACTTTCATATATGTCTTTTTACCTAACTGATGGTTGTTCCGTTGATATTTAAAATAATGACACAAAATTTGTCGTTAAGTTGAAGGCTCTAAAAAATAAATTTATACAAGGAGAAATTGCAAAGTTAAATTAGGAGATAGATAAGAAAATTTATATATAATTATAATAAAAAAAATCATTTCTTTTATCTATCTTCCATAATTTACAACCCCATAAACAGGTTCCCCCCATCAATGGCGTTAAAGTTCTTTTTTTATCATTTAATTTCAGTAATTCTCAAAATGATATGTGAAAATTTTTTCTCCATATGAATGTCTTTATAATTTTAAATAATAAAGTAAAGTTTGATCTAAATAAACTAATCTTTTCACCTACCCGAGTGAAACACTATTTATTTATCATAATGATAAATTTTTCAATTGTGCTTTTATTATATTTATAAAGGTGAAATAATTTCAATTATATTTCTTTGCTACTACAAATATTGTATCTCCCATAATAAAAAGTATATTATATATATAATATTCTCAGAGAATTCTTAATATAAACGTGAAATAAAAATAATTTTCATTTACTACTAACATTTAATTTGCTATATTGGTCAGACCTCTGGTAAGCTTCTTCACCTTATCATCATCGACACATCACACTTTTTATAATTCTCATATATTTAATTTCATTGTTAGGTGGTATTAATCTCTAACCTCAAAAGAGGAAGACAGTGCTTTTTTGATTGACAAAATCTCTTTTCATCTCAAGTTAACTCCACCTATATTTGTGAAAAGAAAAAGAAAAATTTTTGTATTATTATAATCAAGAATAGAAAAAGGGTGGTATTAAAAATAATAACAATCTTTACCTCATCTCTATATTTTGCCTTTCTATTTCCTATTTTATAATAAATATCATATACACCAAAACATCATTATTCTTCTATATATATCACAATCATAGAAGGCAAAAAGGCGGTTTTTATTGTATATTGATGATCATTACTTCCTATAAGCTTCATCATATTCATAAACATATTATCATTTCTTTTACTTTCATTCAACGAGAACTAAAACTACCCTTGACAAAAGTATTGGTCTGAATTACATTCAATAGATTAATATATTCATTCATTCATTCTTAACTAAGAACCTCCATCATATATTAAACATATCTAGTAAAAAATAGGATGGAAGATTCTACACTTGGACAATATTCACCATCACCTAACAGTTCAAATGCTTCTAGTGTTAGTACACCATCTACTCATTTACAAGCATACACACCATCATTAATTATTAATAATAATCAAGATCACCAAACATTTCCTGTACCTCATATTTATCCAGAAGTATCATCAAAAGTTGACTGGAATAACAGTTATTATCAAGAAGCAGCTTTACATATGCAAAATTTATCATTTTCATCACAAGATTCATCTCAACAAAATTTATATTCTAATATTTTTCCTAATAATACAAATTATCAAAATACAAGTATTTACAATACAAATTTAGATTCTCAAAATACTCCACAAGAAAGTTTTAATAATTTATATTATGATCAGGCTTTAGATTATAAGACTGATCAAGAACAAGGTAACTTTTATAATATCATATCCTATATTCTACCGTATTCTTATAACATTTGTAATATGAATCTTTCTCTCTACATATGCTATATATAAAAGTTAATATATCTCTTTTATATTTTTATAGAACAATATGGTGAGAAGAACCAGTTAGGAGGAATATTTGTTAATGGCCGTCCATTACCTCTACAGATACGTAGAAAAATTGTTGATTTAGCAAGAATAGGTATAAGGCCCTGTGATATATCAAGACAGCTAAAAATATCTCATGGTTGTGTATCAAAAATATTAAATCGTTTCGCTGAATCTGGTTCAATATTACCAGGTACAATAGGTGGTTCTAAACCAAGAGTTGCTACACCAAAAGTTGTTGGGTATATACATCACCTCAAATCAAATGATCCAGGGATCTTTGCTTGGGAAATTAAAGATAAATTGGTTGAGGATAATATCTGTGATAGTGGAAATACTCCTAGTGTTTCAACGTATGTTTTTACTTATTTTTTCAAAAATAACAATATAATTAAATTTTATTTTATAGCATTTCGAGAATATTACGAAATTTTCAAAAAAACAGTAACTTAAATCGTAGTTTAAGATCTTCACAAAAACCCTTTAATGTTACCAAAGATCAAACTATACCTCTCACTCAACAAACACATCTTGGTTGGTAATAAATTTACTAAAAAAATCTTTTGATAAAAGATAAAAAATCATCAATTATTATTCAGTATTAATGATACTAAAAATAAAATATTTAGTATAAAGATATTTTTCTTGATTTTGTCAATTTAAAATAAATTCATACTATTTAATTTATCTTTTTATCAGCATTAAAAATTTTTAATCCACCAAATAATTTAGATGCTCTCTCCTCATCTACTATTTCAACACCTTTTGTAGCAAGGTAAAGGTAATCTTTTCTAGAATTTTGATAAAGTGGTACAATCATATGTTTTGATTTTGTTGAGGTAGTTTCGTTTAATGGTACAACATCGTCAACTTTAATATATCTATTTTGCCTGGTACCAAAAAATGATAAATATCCAACTCTGATATATTCATTACACTCAGACATTGAAATAACTCCGATTATTCTTGAATAAAATCTTGCAAATGCGAAAAGTAAAATTGGTGCTAAAATTCCAATCAGAGTTACAATCATGAAATTTTCAAAATTGTATGTTCCAATATATAATTTATATGTCGCATATGGTATAAGGAATAAAGATACTACTGTTTGTGCTAATTTAGCTTTAGCTAAAAATGCCCCAACCCATATACCATTAAATCTATATACAGGTGTAAAATTAAGATCATCCACCATTTCTTTTAAATTAGATATTTCTTTCTTATTCATTTTCGATGTTGTATGAATTTTTCTTATACATGTCCCACCAATTCTATTGAGGATTTCACTTTTTTCATATGGATTCTGTTTTTTTGGTGAATTTTGCTTACGAAAGTTTAGTACAGTATCTCCTGCTCCCTTTTTTTTACGCAACATTGCAGCATTCCTTTCGCCTCTATAAGTATTATTACGATAATTATTCTGAACTACCCCTTGTTGGCGTGATAATGCTTCTAAGGATGCCTGACGTGCAGCCATCCAAGTCAACATTGTACTAATCAACAAAAGCTAAAATAGCCTTTTAATCTGGTAAAAATAATATTATTAAATAAAAAATATTTGTTAGAGATTTATAACTCTAGGAAAAAAAATTATTTGAAAAAATCAATCGAAATTGATTAAACTTTATATTAAAAGCTTTTAAAAAAAATTTCTAATAAATTTAGAGGCAAATTTTACCCACAATGGAACAATATGATCCGGTTCAAAAAAAGTTTTGCTTGTTACAAGTTTACAATTTTTTATCAAACTATCCTTTTCATCATCTAATTTTCTTTTTAACTCTTCATCAGAGGTAACCAACAATAACTGAGCTTCTAAATCCCTTTTGCAACTTCTTTCTCCAAAATTTGAACTACCAACAATAGTTAACATTTTATCACTCTTGTCATTGTACCATATTCCTTTACCGTGAAATGTCCAATTTGGTTTTAAATATTCATATATCTTCACATTTTCACCATTCTTTTCATAAAATTCTTTACTTACATG
This sequence comes from Strongyloides papillosus, assembly GCA_005656395.1. Taxonomy (NCBI): domain Eukaryota; kingdom Metazoa; phylum Nematoda; class Chromadorea; order Rhabditida; family Strongyloididae; genus Strongyloides; species Strongyloides papillosus. The sequence goes on from SRSI01000062.1 coordinate 146,398, forward strand.
GACATATAGTGATGGTATGTTAGAAGATAATCCTCTAGCCGTGTAGAATCCATTTGCTTGAGGTGAGGCTGTAATAATATTTACTAATCTATTTTTATTATTTGTTATTAAATTAATATATTGTTCTGTTAAATTAAAATAACCACTAGCTATAGTAATTTGACTACCACTTTCTTGTTTAGAAAAGAGATTAACTAAGAAATTATTTTCTTCATGAATTCTATAAGTACCCATATTAAGTAATGGATAAATTGAAGTGTTTGTATTATGTGAAGAAAGTTCCCCTAGAATTTCTAGTTTATTTTGTATTGTTTTTATTCTGCTAGTAAACATTGATATAAAATCATTACGATTCCCCTCAAATGGGTGTATTAGACAATTATCGTCTAGTTTTAACTTTCCATCACTCTGTACCTTGAAAGAACAAGTGCCAACAGCCTCAATTAAATCAGTAAAATACTCCGCTAACTGTGGACAATTTTTAATCAAAATATACCGATCTTGACGATTTGTAAAGTAGTCATGTGAAAGATTAGCTCCAGAAATTATTATGTCATCATCAAAAACATAAAATTTCATATGTTGTAAACCAACTATTTCATTTACCCTTTCAGGTAGAATCTTTTTCGTTATCCCCCTCAAATCTGGTGTATGATATAGGTAAATATTGCCTTTACTATGTAAATCTTTTAAAATACTTACTGAATTTGTTGGATGACCTCTTGTTCCTCGTAGATAATCACATAAAAAGTTCACTTTTAATTTGTTATCACAAAAATTTTTATTACCAGATATTTGATTTATTAATTGTTTTTCTAACTTCCCTGTTCCTAAATATAATGTTGACAAAGTGATTCTCTTTTTAGCATCACTAGCTAATCTCTAAAAAAACGGAAGATATAAAACATAATAAATTAAACATACACATAAAGTTTCGTAAAATTGTTTTGGTTCATAAATTATTTCAATGCTAGAGGATTTTATTGGAATACCACGTAGAGAAGATATCACATTATTCATTATTGATAGAGATATTTAAATGCATAAATTTATATTAATAGATATCTTTGTTTATCGATAAACTTTGGCACTCACTATTACCAATAATAAGAACGCTATTTATAACTTAAAAGAAAATTAATGCTTTTCCAATTTTTCGTCTGAAGATAAAACTGACAATTTTAAGTTCAAATAACTATTTTGTTTATCATATTGTTCAAATTTTGTGATTTTGAGAATTTGATGAAATTAAAATGTGATAACTTAACTTAAAGTGCAAGAGTTGTGTAATCCGAAATATGTAAATAATTTTATGAGTATGACATCATATTAAATAAATTACTGTAATTAGTATCATTTGAAAGTATTTTTTCATAAATAGTCTTAAGGATATACAGGGTGTCCAGGATGATACTGAAAAAATTTAAATAAAAATAACATTCTGCAGTGTTGACGTATTTGTATGATGTTAAATTCATTTGAGATCTTAACTTCCATCTTAAAAAATTTTTCAAAATGAATGCGGAAATATTAATTTATAATATGGTTATGATCATTCATGTGACCTCCATTTTTTTCATGATTTTAAGGATTTTTTAACTTTTTCGAAACAAAGTAATTTTCTTAAAACTTATTATTTTTCTATACTTTTATATAGATCTGATAACCCAACTTCTTTACTACAACTTATTCAAGGAATCATTAGTATATATCTACTTTGAGTAAATATATGAATAATTTAGTAAGAAACATTTTTTAAACAATTACAAATATTTAATCATATAAAAATGATTGTGCGGAATTAAAAATTACTTTCTTTATGGAACAATGAAAAACATTTTATGTTCCATAAATTTACTTATAATAGGTATATAGTAATGCCTCTTAAACTATATTGTAGAACAGAAATTGGGCTATTAGATGCATATAAAAATGTAAAAAAAATGTTTTCAAAATGTTACATTGTTTTGAAAAATTTAAAAATACTAAATATCATGAAAAAAAATTGGAGTCACATAAATGGTCATTAATTATGCATAAAGTAACTTTTTTTCATATATCTTGAATAATTTTTTAAATTTGAAGTTAGGCTTTCAAATAGATATAATACCGTGAAAATACGTCAACATTGCAGAAAGCTATTTTTATTTAAATTTTTTTCAGTATCATCCTGGACACCCTGTACATTTAATTTGCAATTTTATCAATGTTGGTAATTAAGGATATTCGTATTATATTCAGAAAAATACCATCTAAGTCATACTACCGCCTACGAAATATGATTCAAATGTTATAAACATATCAAACTACATAAAAAAAGTGTATAATTGTTAAAGAGATAAAAGTTGAATTAGGAGCTAATTATCATTCATTAATGCCATTTCATAGACCATCAACTCTTCCAGTTGGATAAAAAGAGCAATTTCAGTAAATTCATCTTTATAATAATTTTCTCCTTTCATATTCTATATGCTATTTTTTTGCACGATTATTCCTATTATACTTTGTTTAAATTCATTAGTTAAAAAAAATTATCACAGTATTAATATAATACTGATTAATTTATTCCTGCAAATGCTTTTTGATGTAAACAAATAATTTTATATTATTTTCTATATTTGTTATTTTGACAGATTTAGTTACGGTATTTTTATTCGATTTTATGAAAAAATCCACCAAGTATTGTAAAAAAATTGGATCGTGAAAAACAATGAATAATAAAACGTTAGAGATTGTGAATGGAAGTAAGGGAGAAGCATATAATTTAGTAAACAAGAATTATTTATTTGGTGCTATTGAACTTTTAATATTAACCACAATCTCAATTGCTCACAACTTATATTTTTTCGTAAGATGTCTGACATACAAAAATACTTTTTTGCAAAAATTGCATCGAAAAATTATTTTAATAATGTCATCAAGTTACATATTAGCATCATTAACATCATTAATAGTTGTTATTTTTTATCTGATTCATTATGTATTAGAGACCAAAGTTAACATATATACTTGTAATGTTTTAAGAAGGATAGCAACAATATGTACAAATTTTGTCTATGTTATTCCACTTTTTATAAGTATTGAAAGATTTTTTAATATTCTTTTTCAAAAATCATTTAATGCAATACTTTTAACAATAGTTGGTATAATAATAGAAATACCAAATATTTCAAAACAATTGTCATCAATAGTGTCATCTCATGTAACTAGGGCTTCAGATTCTATTTGTGGAGTTACTATTGTTGTAAATAATGAATTTATTAATACTATGAATAATGTTTCATATAGTATCACTATTGCAGCACCAATTATTGGTTGTATTCTTAATTTCATTATCTATATAATAAGTGTTAAAAAATTATCAAAAGGTGGTTCAAATAAAACGATTGTTAAGCAGGAAAAAGCTCTGTTTATTTCTGTACTTATTCAATCGTCTTTTCCGATAATATTTTTTGGTACATCTTCCACTATCCCTTTTATTATAGAAAAATGTAAGTTTATACAAATAAAACGAAATAAACTTTTTTATAGTAAAAACATCTAAGGAAATTGGATGGAGAATTGTCGATTTCATTATTTATTTTGGATATGCAGCATGCATTCTGGTTTCATCATTTTTTGTAAAAGCATTAAGAAACATGGTGTACAATGACTTTCGCATTCTTAAAAAGGATCCAAGTATTATTAGACCTTTAAAAAGTAATTGGTAAATTGATTTTAACAAAAAATATAAAAAAGTTATCTCATTTAAGTGACGTTTTAAGTACTATTCAAAAAAGTAATATTATTATCTTTAAAAAATAAATCAACTTAGAAAATAATTTGAATTTTTTAATTGTGAATAATAAATTATGGTAAAATTTTTCTTTATTGTTATTTAAATGAAAAGTTTATACTACATTGTATTAAAAATATGTTTATTTTAAAGTTATATTACAATACACTATTTTGCAGCTTCATAAACTTATATCAATATGTTAATTATTATAAAAATATTATTAATATTTAAATTTAATCAATTTTTAATTATACAATTTTATCCCCAGTCATCTAATACCTCTTCAAGTGTTGGTTCCTCTTTCAAAGTACAGTTTTTTCGTTCACCTCTAGCAATTTGTTCCTCTCTTAACGTCCTTGCAATTTTGGAAGGTTTTGGTCTTTTTTTACTATTGTTATTAACTCCCTTAACTGATGATTCGAATATTCCTTTAGAAGATAATATTTCTTCACTAATTTTTTTCTTAACATCACCTATAGGCTCTATTTTGGTAGTTTTTTTTGTATAAGAAGTTTCTGGTTTTGGTGGTTTAAATAACATTTTCTGATCTCTTACGATATTTTTAACACCTCCAGATGTTTTTAACTCCTAACTCCTCAACAGATGGCTCCCAATCATCGTTAATATCTTCAAATGTTGGATGATTGTCTTTTTTTGTAAAAACATTCCCTTTAGCTATCTCTTCCTCTTTTAATGTTCTTATACTTTCAGCTGGTTGGATTATTTCAGGTTGCATTGATACACATGTTGCTGGTCTAACTGCCGTTATGTCTTTAGCAACTTTTTTATTATGAGCTCCAAAAAGATTACCAGTTGTTTTAACAGACGATGTATTATTTTTGGGTTCTAAAAACTTTTTACAACTAGGTATGCATAGAAAAACAACGTGAGTTATAGTACTTATAAATGGTATCCAAAAAAATATTTGAATTAAAAAAATAATCATTTATTGTATAGTAATTTTTAATGTTATTAAGATTATGTTTATATATAGATATATTTATATATAATATGAATATCAAAAACAAATTTTTTTTATTCGTATAAAATTAAATTTAAGAAGATTTTCCAAATATTCAAAAATCAATCACATATATTTTTTTATATCAAAATTATTATCATATTATTTCTAACAATAAGATTATAAATATATCATTATTTATGAAATATTTGAACAAAAAGAGATTAGTAAAAATTTTATTTACAATTTAATAGAAACAAATTTATCGTAAATATTTTTTCCTTTAAAAATCAAATTTAGTTTTATTTACAAATAATTTACAAATAATCAATACATAATAAAAAATATACAATATAAAGAACGGGATACTAAATAAAAAAATATGTTTCTAATAAACTATTATATTAATAATGACACGCAAATTAACCGGAGATGAGATACTTTTTTGTATTTGAATAAATAGCTGTGTTGTGGAGTTAACAAAATATTATTTTTAACAGGCCGCTGAGACACAATCAGCGGACTCAGATACAACAATACCTCCATTCATTGTTTGTAGTTGACCTTCTGATATTGAACGAGTATCGAGAATTTGTACATTATTTGAGGATATTTCATTATCTTGCTCTGTTGATGGTACCATAATAGTTGTTACATGATTATTTGTCGATGAATTATTATCAACTATATCTCTATTATCATATAATTCATCTTCATTTGACTCATCAATTGAAGCGATACTACTTCGATTACCATTTGGATCTATAGCAAATATTCCCTCTTCTGAACTAACTTTACTTGATGCTGTGGAATCAACTGATGTCCATGATTGTGGTCTACCATTTCTTTGAATACCTTTTCCATCAAAACTATCATTTTGAATTCCTGCTTCAGTAATACGACATTCACCTAATGACAATCTTGATGTGTCTACATTTTTATTCTCTTGTATTGTTTGAAGAAGTTTTCCTATACGTTGTATCCATTTCATTCTACTAGGATCATCAAGAATTGTAATAGCAAATCCTTCATTTTTACTATTATCCCATATTTCAAATTTATCTGAACCAGCTTTACTAAATTCAGAGAAACCTAGTATTTTCAATGGAATTAATATTTTAAATTCATAATACTCTGAGTCCAGAGTTATAGGTTGACTTCTTTTCTTACACAATACAACACCATGATCAAATAAAAGAATAAAACGTCTTTGTAATTTCCCAAATCTATGATTCTTCTTCTTAAACGACATAACTTCGCACTCTGTATGGAGACGGAGGCAACCCAAAAGACTAAGGTCACCATTAAATCCAGAGATCCTTAATTGTTGCATGTCAGCATTTAATTGTGATAATAAATCTAACATTGCTGCAATTGCTGTCTCTATATCGGAGCGGAAAACAACATCACAGTGGCGGCTTAACTCTTTTAGAAGTAGTTGATATTTTGTGATACGTTGTATTGGCTTAAGAAGATAGGCGCTTAATGGTAATAAATGTTTGGCTCTCCTTTGGCAATCATTAAAAAATTTCTTCCCTTCAACATATTCACGACGGAAAGTCTCGCTTTGTGATTTATTTTGACAGTATGGTCTATATAAAGATAAAAGGCGATTTCTTTCAGAAATAAATAGACGACATATAGAAGGGATATCGTTATTTGCATCCATTAAAGCTGATAAAAAGACGTTATTATGGTATTCTAGTAGATTCCGTAAGTTCCCAAATATCAATGAAGACTTCCCTCGTACTGGTAGTGGTAAAGTATTAGTATTCTCTAAATTCTCGAATGGTACAATATAATAATCAACAATTGATGCCAATTCACGTACATAAGATTGTTCGGTTGTCATCTTAAAAAAATTAAGAACATTATAATTTGTTTACATTTTTAAGTAACACTTACCAATTCATTTAAAACAAAACTTGCTATACCGTTTGTATCTCTATGATTCTCTGTCTCCAAACTAAAATTGGTTGTTGATGGCATATCTTCAACTACGGTGCACTGTTGAAAATCGTTAACAATTTCAATATCTTTCTAAAAATATAACAAAAAATATTAATAAAAGTAACAAAAATCTTTTAACTTTAAATAAATAAATAAATCTCTTTTTTTTATATCTTTCTCTTTACTTATTTTTTTCCACTACAAGTATTATTCTTAAATGTTTTATTTAGGAATCAAATAGATGAATTCTTGTTAAATATTATATTTAAATAGAGGTAAAAGCTTATTACTTCTTAAGAGAAGATTTGAAAAAAAGATTATTATAAATAATACAATCACAAAACTACTTTCTCTTAAAATATGTACAAAAAAAATAACAAAAAAATGTGATTATCAAATTCCTTAAAAATCAATATTTAATTATTATTTTGCTACCTAACTTCTTTAACTAGAACTTTAATTTTAATCAAATTTAAAAGAAATATAAATTATATATCTAAATGTTATAAATGATAAAATATAACTATCAATAACAATGTAAAAGCGTCTTTAATTGTTTTACATAAATCATTCTAAAACAAAAACAAAAGACGTAATACAGATGATGAAAAAAAAATGTTATTATGGGAAAATAAAAGTTAGATTAGATAAAATTCACTTTTAAGATGTTTTTTAAGATTGTTCTTAAAAGATCAACTGTAATTGTTATAAGTCTAAAAATTCTCATGACTAATTTTCACGTAATATAAATTAGTAATCAAAATGGAATTATAAAAGTTTAACAAATTTTATGATAATGCTAAGAGAAGAAGCTAGGTCATCATTAGTTATAAATATTGCAATTACATGATTTATAAAATGTAACGCACGCAATACTCCAACTTTGTTTTTTGTACCTTAAAACTATTCGTGTATAGTGCATCAAGGGAATACTTTAAGGCATATCTTTTTAAAGATTTTGATGAATGTACACCTAATATACAAGATAATCTTTTAAAAATCTTTAAATAGGATATAAAAAGAAAGAGAAATGACTTAAGTCTTTTTAAGACATTTAGATAAGTAAAAATTTTAAAGACGTTAATTAATCACTCGTTTTCACTTTTGTGGAATTTTAGATAAAATTTAGAAACAAAAAATTAGAAAAAAGACATACCATAGTATCATTAAAACCTTTCCTATCATAATCATCCTCCTCATCACTGAATTCAATACAAACTTCTTCTGTGTATTTTTTTGAATTTTTTTCTTTATTTGCCATAGGATTCATCTTTAATCTTAGTGATCTTGTAGAAGGTTTCCTTTGAAATAGACCTTGAATGGAATGTGGTACATCAGTTGTCATGAAAGCTGAGACTGCTTTCATATTTCTCCTAGCACGAGACTCTTTCCTTTCACCTGGTTTGGTAGTAGTATTACGTAACCTTATTTGTGGTATATCTTCATTTTCATAAATATCATCTAATCCTTTATTTAACATAACTTCTCTATTATTTATATTACAGGATTGTTTTGTAATAGGATCATTATTGGTATTGTCATGTTCGGGGGTAGTCATACTACTATTTGTAGTTGTGGATGGTCCTGATGGTGAAGAAGAAGAAGTAATAGGAGAGGGAGAGATAGAGGAGGATGGTAATAATATATTTTTCTCTTTATTAGGTAGATTATCATTTTTTGATAGAAATATTTCACTCATATATTCCATTCCATTATCAGTATGATTAGTCTTATTAAATAGAAAGACTCTTTTAGCACGAAATGAGTTGAAAAGTCTAGGAAGTCTACGTTTCATTTCAAGGATTGTTATATCTTCACTACCAATAGTGAAATTTTTTTTAACTTCACCAGTTAGTATATTAGAAGAAATATTATCTATAGAAGAAATATTATTAAGAATATTTGACATGATTGTATATATATATATTAAATAATAAAAAAATGATAATAAATAGATAGCTGTGAAAAATATGAAAATAGGAATATAAAAATGTAGGAAATTTTTTGATTAAAATACATGTTAACAAAAGGAGGAGTAACTATATTTATATATATATAAGTTCTTATCCCTCTTTCCTATCAGTAGAGGAGGTGAAGATTTTTGTAAATGTAAAAGTTAATATTATCAGTATAGTATAGTTAGATAAAAAGATATTTTATAAAAATAACAATTTAAAATAATTGAAGAATGTTGTTACATTTTAAAATTGTTCTTATCATGTTTTAAATTATCTATCAATCTTGAGGAACACAAAAATTTGTAGTTATATTGTAATATTGTCTATATTTTAGAAAGTCCTCAATAATAAGGTAATTATTGAGAGGGAGATATATTATTATTATTATTATAAGATAAGTAATGTTGAAGTCATTGAAATAATGTTATGTGTTAAGCAAGTATCTTTGGACAGTTAATTAATCTTTCTTTACTCTAATCATCAAATCATTACCACCAGAAGTAAAGATAATAAATAACAAGAGGGGACGAAAATAAATAACAATTTAAAATGTACTTTTTAACTTAAATTATTAATTGAATAAAATGTATTAATAGGAATAATGATCAGTTAAATATATGTATACTATCTAATACAAAATGATTATTAAAACGGATAAAGGTGATAAAATGACATTTAAGTATTCTAAAGATGACGAAATATTATGTCAAAAGATAAATATTCACTAATAATTGATAACATTAAATATAAGATCACACCTGTAATATCATTAATATTGATATTATGACACGATAATATATTATCATAAATAATATATTGTTTAAGGTTATTTTATAAAAATCTTTCTATCTATTGAATAATGAAGACTATTAAATGATTAAAAACATTTTACTAACAATAGTAGAAATAGTAATTTAAGAGAAAAAAAACAGTATGATGCCCTAAAATTTTTGGTTATATAAGAAATGGTTATAAAATTTATATTAATAATAATAAAAGTATCCATTTTATTTTGAAGGTTTTTTTCATTAAACTCAATGTCATAATGAAGAAGATGATATATAATATTATGATTATTGTGTTTTTAATCTTAAACAATGTCTATTTAAAGATACATGTAAATACATTGTTTGTGAAAAATTATCACAACAAACACGAAATATTTTATTATTGTTTAAGGGAACTTATAAATGAAAGAAAAAGTTTGCTACTTAATGCTTATAAATATCACCGGAAGTAAACAAAACTACTTTTGTTTAAAATATAAAATTTACGTGATTAAAAATAAAGTAAATTAGAATAAATATATAAGTAATAAATCTTTTCGAGTTAATACAAAAATCTAGTTAGATACTTTTTGCACTTAAAAATACATTTAAATTAATTTTTCATACAAACAGCTTGAATTTTAAATTCACTATAACATAACAGCTTCTCTTCTAATTGATTTTTCCCTTAAGATTAAAATAAAGAAGTTTACGTTACTGTTTATTAAAGTTTAATCCCTTAAAGAAAAGTGAAAAAAAAGGTTTTAATACGTATTACAATAAATTAGTAGTAAAAAAACTGGATATAATCTAATATTTTTATAAAATATTTACATACGCATATCTATTACTCCCCCTCTATTAAATGCCGTTCTAATTAAAAAACGACATAAATAAAAATTTATTGAAGGTCGTTGTTATTATAGTATAAAATCTATGACAAGTGTGAATATTATGATAAATTGTGATATTTTCGGAATGATTAAATATAAAATTTAAAAATGGCACAATTTCTTTATACCTTTATTCGTTGAACAAAGACGTTTATTTAATAAGAAATATGATATAAAGGAATGAATAAAAGTTTTTTTTCAATAGTATTAGAAATACTTTTGGGTTTAGAAGAAAACTTAATGATTCATAACATTTTTTAGATGTTGTAAAATATTTGTCAGTTTATTTCCCACATTTATAATGCGATTGAACATAACATAGTACCAATGTGTGAGAAAAAAATGATAAAGGAGTATATGAAGTTACTAAAAATATCAAATATATGTAAATATGGATATTCATTAAACTTTTTTACTTAAATATCTTCAGACTCCACTATAAAAAGTATTGAAAAATGAAGATGATAAATTGTTTTTTTACAGAAATATAGTAGTATAATAAGTTATAGAATTTTCTATTCTTTTAAAGTGTTTATTAATGCATCTATACATATATAAAATATAAATATACTACTTATCAAAATCTCTAGTGAATTTTTATTAGTTTAATGGCAATAACTGTTAAAAGAGTATATCTTTATTGAGATTTTTATTGTCTTACAAAAATTAGTATCATTATAAGTGATAAATTATAAATGGGAAATAGCTTAAATTATTCTTTCTTATGAGTAAACAGTGATTCATGACATGTGAATGGGACAAACAAAAATAATAATCATGATTATTTAGAGTGTAAATTATGTTAAATTAGTTGTCACCAGAGAATAAATTTATTAGATGGATTAAAATATATGAAGGAAGAAAAATTAATTGTCATTAAATAGAATTTTGTTAAAAATATTTATTGGTATCATGTATTATTACAACAAAAATCACTTCAATCATAATAATAATGTTGGTAATATAAAATTTTTGAAGTATGAGAAGTCATAAATCTATTTTATGCCTACAATATTACAAATCTTTGGTTTTATTAAAATATTATTAGAGGGTTGTTAATTTTTAGAATATATTGCAATGATAAAAATATAAAACTATAAATGGTAATAAAAATTGTAAATATAAAATACTATATTTTATTTTAAGGAAGTTTTTGACCGCCATTTAGTAACCATCAATTAACCTTTTATACAACTTATTCTATAAAATTTATTAGTTTTGGGTAACAAGTATTTAACAAAAATTGTACAAACTATATTAATATATAAATGTTTAGAATAAATCTTTTTGAAGAAAATAATGTACCATTTAACATTATATATAAAAATATTTTCCTCCACCTATAATCATAATAATAATAATAAAAAGTTTACAATTCACAGAAGTATAATAGGATTAAAATATATATATAATACAAGTTAAGGATTATAGATATTAATGAAAAATAAGGATATTTTTTGTGAATTACCAAGTTATATAACGATTATTGTAAGAAAATATGATATTTATTAATACTTCTGGTTTGGTAAGGTATTTAAAAAAATGAAACAACTTATTATCAAGATTAAAATTTTTAAGAGTTCATTTTTTATGCTGATAAAAAGCCTGTTTTGATGTATAGAAATGGTCTATATAGTATCACTAATTAAAGAAAACCCTGATTATTATCATTTTCGTGGAAATACAATTTAATAATAGAAGTAGTCGTAAAATGGAATTATATTATTTATTGAAATAGTACAATTGTCTATAAGCTTATTGATAAGTGATATATAGAAGACTGATCAAGTGTTCCTTTTTATTACTACAAGAACCATGCTTGTTAATCACTATATTTTATAGGTAGTGGTAAAAGATAAAAGAATATGACAGATGACTGGTGAAGAAGAACGATTTGAAGAATGATTAGAATGTTTGTACAAATATATGCATATAATATTTATATAAATACGGTATTTGTTGAGGAAAATATTTTGTTATGATGAATATATATATGGAAAAAGAAAAATAAATATTTTGATTAGTAGTTAACTATAAAAGTTACAAAGATGAGAAAGTGGCCGAAATATGTTTGCTGAACACCATTTCAAGCATTATATTTTCTCCTCCAACTATCAAAGATCTTTTTAATTATTGTTCCTCTCTATCATTTCCCTTAAATAGTCTTTTGATAGTGAGGTTAATTTTTACAACAAGTAGCTGATAAAGATTAATGAGGAATATTAAGTACTTCTTGGTGCTAGAAACTATTGTTTTGGTGGTAGGGTAAAAGGCTTTTTATGTGACAGTTTTACGAAATACATTTTTAATGTACCATTAATAGTTATAATAATAGCTATTTAAGATAAATGATTATTTGAACTATTCTCATCATAAGACATCAAAAATTTTATCCTTTTTTTGAAGAAGAAGAGGAAAATAGAGTTTTTGAATAAATAGAAAATAAAACTTTACAATAGAAATAATAATATTTTTTAGAAAATAGAAGTTTATTTATAATTTAAAGAGAAATCGTTTTATAAAAGTATCTTCAAATAATCTTATAAATACTTTGTATTTTCAATATAGCATGACTGTGAATGATAAAAGATGAAAATGATGAAAGAAGTATTATTTAAGCATTCTATTGGTCATTATTAATGATGCATTTACAAAAGACTCTTACCATTTAGTAAAAAATCTGTAAATGATACCATTTAACATAGACCATTTGTAAAAATAATTAATTAACGTCTTTAAAATTGATATTTTAAATGATCACAAATCATTGTGCATAAAAATTTTTAACATTTAATTGAGAAAGATATAAAAATTAAATGAAAAAGACATTTTTCGTTTTTTTATGATCAAACGTACCTCTGATGAAATTTTATTATCACCATCAAACTTATTATACTCTTTAGCAGGAGTTGTAGGTAATGATTTTTCTGGAGAAACAATTTGAACTGGTTTCTTTAATTCACGCTCACTATATTTAAGTAAGGCATCTCTCCTAGCGACACCCATTCTTCTTATATCGTCTATTCTTTCAGCAACCTAGAAATAATTAATGTTATCATTGTGTTATTTTAATTTTAAAAAAAAAAACTTAAAAAAAAGATATATATATTTAAATTCCCTTTAATCAAGATTGATTTGATTAATGAGATTGTACTTCTAGAAAATATGGTGAAAAAAAATTAGTCAGTGTCCTTGACAAGTGAAAATAAAAACATATTCTTTCTGCATTAAAACTATTCATTACCCCTATAACTTTTTTTTCTATTTTACTCTTATTAACTTTATCTTATTAATATATATTTGTCCTTTATACGTATAAAACTTTCTTACTTATCCTGTTTTTTAATATATAGGAGGTTAAATGTACCCTCTAAGATGAGAAAAACTATTATATTCCATTCTTTTTTTAAATACCTCCTTTATTCTTATAATATTATCCTTAATACAATAAACAGCACAAAGAGGGAAAACAGATGAATAAAAAGTAGATAGGATAAAAAATCTTTACTTCATCATCAATAGAATTTATCTAAAAATTATACATTGCTCACAATTTTTTTATCAAATAAATGAGTATATATAAAAATTGAAAACTAAATAGTGGAAAAAAAAATTCTTAATCTTCGCATTTTACAAACACAAATTATATATCTCATTCTTGTTATAATCAAAAATATACTCAAATAAGATATTTACACATATTTATAAAGATAAATCTTTAAAATAAAAGTAAATATTTAAGTGTTCAAAATATTAAAAAGATAAACATAATATAATAATTTATCACCAATAAAAATATGAATCTTACCTGAGCTAGAAGTGTACTCGTTTCAGTGGTTGTCAATAGTATTAAACTATTCATTGTCTGTTTAGCGTTAAAAGGTTCTAACTGCAATTTGGATCCTTCCATCAAAAATTCATCCATTTTTGAAATGGTACTTGCTATAGTTGTTGGATTAATATCTATTGGTATATTTGATAGAAGTTGAACTCCTGCCTTACACCATTTATTGGCCTAAAAGTTAATAATATTATATAGATATAGGTTATTTTTATTGTAAAAAAAGATTTAAAGTGATTAGTATAGTTTAAGTAAATATAATGAATGGGAGAACTAATTACTATTGTTACAATAAGTAAACTTTTGTAAAAAGAAACAGATTTGTTTTTGAGCTCATCCAAAGATTATTAGGTTTTTTTAAATTTAAAGTGTTAAATGTTACCAATGGGTCAAGTATTTTATTAAGCACTTTTTATATATGGTAATGTATAAGAAATGTGTCAGATGGTTGACAAAAAGAACTCTAAAGATGAATAAACGTGCCATATTATTATAATGTTACTTTCTAGAAGCGGCTTTGACAAAAAGACAAAACAAAACATTTGTTTCTTCTTAAAATGTCTCACACTTCATTTTAAATAATATTGCATTTTTTTTACTACAGTTGAGGGAGGAAAAAGAGGAATAAAGATTATAACTACCCAGATGGAGAATTTAATATATCAATAATTAAACAATATTGACCAAATGTTAATTTATATAGAATATTATCACCTATTCGTGTCCTCAAAATATAAATGTATGGTAAATACTATTTTTAAGTGACATAAAACAATTACATAATTCAATCATCTGGATTATATTTATAATAAATTACCTAAAAATAATTTATATAAAATTTTTAATACATTAATATATATTTCATAAGTTGATTAAGTAACCTATACCTTATGTTAAAAAAATATTATTAATAAAAGTGTCAATTTTATGATATATATCCTTCAAAATATGTCAAATAATATTAATAATAAAAATAAACTTTAATGTAAATTCTAAAAAATAAAGTATTTCCATAGTAATTTATTGTAAAATTTAGATATTATATTATGATAATAAATGGATATTTTATCAAAGTTATAGCAAGTGAATAAATAGTAATAAAAATGTTTATACACATGATTGTTAATAAAAGATAATATACAAGCTATTATATTTATATAGCGGAATTCTTTATAGATAATAAAGCAAATTGTAAAATCAAGTGATAATAAATTCATCGTAAAAGATGGGAAAAGGTTAAAATCCAATGATTTAGAATCTTTTTATTAGCTTTTCAATGAAGAAATATTAAATTTAAATTGGAGTACTTAAAATGACACTATAAAAACTTATTAAATTACTATACTTTTTTCAACACTATAATAAAAACACCAAAATTTATAAATAAATTGAATAAAAATGCTATAAAAATATATCCAATAGATGGTCTTTTTTTGCTTTTATAATTGAGTATATATAAATAAATAATAAAAAAGAATGAAAAACATTTTTGTTAAAGCATTACAGTTGACACTTTACTGTACAAAGAGATTTAAAAGATTAGATATGTCAAATTTATAAATGAAAATAGTTTAGTTACAATGAAATAAATATAGCTGTAAAAATATCAAAAAATTTTATGTTAAAAATAATAAAGTTATATAATATATAGAAATGTTATCTACTAATTAATAAATCAAATAAAATAGATTTTTTAGAACAAGCGTTAATTCAAATTAAAGTTATAACATTGAAATTGTAATTCAAGGTGTCATGGTAAATTATAAGATTTTCTGAGACGATTGATATTATCTTGTTTTTAATGCGTTAAATGAAAAAAGTTTGTGTCATATTAAGTATATAAAAAATATAAATAACTAAATTAGAATAATTATAAAGTTTGTTTGCAAAGTTTCAATGACAGACAACTTTTTAGTATCATTTTTTTTATAAACAATGATTGGTAAACAATATTTTTCATTTAAATATGTAATGCTATTATAAACAAAAAAAAAGATCAAAACGTTTTGTTTATAAATAGAATAGATGTTTTAAAAATTAGTAAGATTTTATGTATAAACTGACCTCTGCTATTTGACGATGCATAGTCATGCTTAACTGTAAAACCTCTGCTCTCCTATTTAATGCTGATTGTAATGCTTCCGCCATCCTTGTTAATTCATCACACTTTGGCAATAAACTTCCACTTAATTGATTGTCCTGAGAATGGTTATTTATTAATTCGTCGCCTTCCTTTCTTAAAACTTGTGCTATCTCAACATCCTCCTAAAGGAAATTAATGATAATATAGTGGTTATTTTTAGATAATAAAAACAAACCTTTGCCATTTGAACATATTCTTTATGTTCATCAGCTAGTACTTCTGCTCTCTCCACAGAATCACCAACTTCACGATGTTCCTCGAGATAAATCATGTGTTTAGCAAAGTTTGATTGCAACTACAATAAACCATTATTATTAAATATAAAAGTAGTCATGTAACAAATTATATTATGAAAAGACATAACTTAATAAAAATAAATAAAAACCTATTTAGCTTTTTTTAACGCATCAAAACTTATATACTAATTGATTATATGTTCTTTCTTATAGTTTAACACACTTTATAAACACACTTGCTAATTCTTTATGCATAAACTAAACATTTTCAATAATTTTTATCGTAAAGAAAAACTAATAGACATCATTTATCATAAAAAAATTTTTATCACTAAATATTAAGAATACATATATAACATAATTGATGATCTTTTATTTAACTAATGTAAAAAAAAGATGTGAAGAAGTGCTTAAAAATTAAAAATAAAAGAATTCATTTAACTATGCTTACAATGAGATAATGAAAAAAGAATTTTATGGAAAAATGAGAATCATTTATATTTTAACAAAAGATTAAGGTATGAATTGGGGATGCAAAAAATTTAATTAAATATTCTTCTGAAAAATTCTATACAATCATTTTGTCTTTTTATACTTTTTAAACATATTTTATTTCATTCATTGATAGTTCTTTTATAGTGACAATATCTATTGTAAATTTATATATAT
This sequence comes from Strongyloides papillosus, assembly GCA_005656395.1. Taxonomy (NCBI): domain Eukaryota; kingdom Metazoa; phylum Nematoda; class Chromadorea; order Rhabditida; family Strongyloididae; genus Strongyloides; species Strongyloides papillosus. The sequence goes on from SRSI01000062.1 coordinate 163,594, forward strand.
CTTCTATTTAAGGTCATAAATGATTTTATTAAAAATTTTTATTCTTTTTATTTTTTTCTGTTAAGTGATACATATAGAAGAGGTAGGAATAGTGATTTGATCTATTTCTTAATATTATCAATTGTTAATCAAGCATATTTTGAAATATAATTAACTTATAAAAAATGATCCTTGATTATTTTCTTATACTTAATTATAGGAAAAAATATTTTAATGAATAGTAGATTTTCAAGAATGTATAATTTTTTACATATATTAAAGAAAAAAGATATAATTATCTATTAATAATAACAAAATGATCAGATAGACGAAATTGATACCTAAACATTTAACAGACATAAATTAATTTTTTTAAAACAAGGAGGTATATATTAGAAATAATATCTTAATAACACAAATATCTTCTTTCTTATAACAATAAACATAAAACTTAAATAATTTATTTCAAAAGACAAGATTATATATATAAAATATATTTCTTGAATGGTGGTTTTTATATATTGTGTATAAAATAGAGTTGTAATGGTGTTTTGGACAAGAATAAAAGAAAGAAATAATTATATAATTAATTTTCGCATAGTATCTAACTGTTTCAAGATCTAATATTTTCAGAATATTAATAAAAAAATGTAAATGAAAAGATTACGAAACTTATATATAACTTATATTCTTTTGTTATAGTTAGAAGATTATCTTTTTAGTCAATATTTAAATGTTAAAAAATATCTTTCACCTATTATAAATATATTTTAATACTCACCTTTCGAAATCTTTCTTCAAACTTTCTTTGTTGAAGACAATTTGTAAGGCGTTGTCTGTGTTTCTCCCAAAATGTATCAAAACTTCGTTCTGTTTCTTCTAATTGCACTAACATCCTTTCAACAGCTGTCACATTGTGATATCGTGTAGGTGATAACTCATCAGCATGAGGCTTCTCTTCAGCCTGCCTTATATGACGCAACAATGACATACCTTTTCTTATTGCAATACGAAAATCTTCCTGCAAAATATTGTTAAAAAATAAAAATTTTATTACACTTACTTTTATTGCATCTCTATCACCACTTTGAATCTGTAAAATTCGTTCTGTTGTATCGACATCGTTGGGAAGTTCAGTTTCCCGCAGACATTTGGCAAAGTTTGATAATGATTCAGCTATCACAGAGGCAGAAGATTTCATTCTTTCAATGTCCTTAAAGAATAATATATAAATTTATTATCAACATTTTTAAAATAAAAAATTCTATAATATTTTATTTATTAATTTATCTATATTATAAATCAAAGATAATTTGACAACCTTATAATAGATAATTTTTTATTTCACTTTTAATTATTTATTATCATAAATATATATTTACGTATTTAACGATCTCATGATATATAATGAGGAAAAAACTTTTCATAATCTTCTAGAAAAGTATCTTAAATGTCAATCAAAAAAGATGATATAAAAAGAAAAGTCTAGTTACATTAAAGTATGATAAAAGTATTTTTGTCTAGTTACCTGAAAAATAAGTCAATATATAAATAATAGTCACACTATTGCAATTAAGTATGTAATTTTGATTCATTTAAAAATTTTAATAAAATAAATATATACTTTTCCTCCTTATTATTTATAAAATTATTAAAATTTAAAGTAAACTAACCATTCTATGATCAATCCACTCTTTGTGGTTATATTTTAATTCTCCACCAACATCCATCGTTAATCTTTCTGGACCAATATATTCACCCAATTCTGTGACACTTTGACATATAACGACTTTGTATTTTGTGGAATCAAAAAAATTTCTATACCCAACTTCAAGAGCACGTTGAAAGACACCTTCAGGTTTCAAAAGAAATATTAAACGTATTGGTTCAGGAAAATAATTCTATAAAAAAAACATTAAAAATAAAAATATTATTAATTTTGTTAAACATATATTTATCATTGTATATTTGATATATGGAAAATAAAATAGTGTAAAAGTATTGTTTTAAAATAAATTAGATATAAGGGGAAACACTTAAATATTTGTTTACATTTTTAACAATATACGCTTATTCAAAAATTAGATATCCTTTCTTAGTTACTCGTCAATGTGATAAGATAATTGTTATCTGGTGGTTTGAGGGTGTGATATATATATAAGGAGAAAGTAATTAAAAAGTGATATTTGAGGAAAAGTATTATATTGTTCTTCAGTTATTTCACATAAAAATAATATACATCTATTTAGAAAATAAAGTTGATGATGTTGTGAATGAAATACTAATGGAGAAAATATAACTACAAATAAAGACTTTTTTTTCTTCTATTGTATTTAAAGTCATACATATTATTAGAAAGAAAGTAATCAAATAGAAGAATAGTTTTTTTTCAATACTATTCAGTGACCAGTATCATTGACGAAGGGAATTGGTAACTCAAAAGAAACAGTTATTTATTTTTTGTAATGATATGTAGTATATACTCAATATGTTTGTATCAGAAAAATTATAGTTTTGAAATAAAGTAGTTGTTTGATGTAAATTATCCTCAAAATAACACCTTAAAAATTATATTTAAAAGTAAACAAATTCGTTTGTTATGTATAATTTTTTCAAACAAATTGTTAGTTATTTTAAATATTATATAATTTCCTCTAAATATAATAAATTAGATTTCACATACTATAATTTATAGGTAAAATTTTTAATGTTAAAAATAAAGAAATATATTTACTTATAAATCCCACATATAACAGTATCAAAAGAATTGTATTTAAAAAATTTAATTTAGTGATTAACTAGTGAAATTAGAAAGAAAATCAGAACTTAATCTAATTTTATCATTTAACAATCTGATTAATTAATTGTAGTTAATGAAATATAATCTCTTCATAGAACATATGTCTGTATATGAAGAATATAAAAACTTACCATTAAATAAGAAAATAAAATTCTCAATGAAGACCATTTATCATTTCTTCTATCTATTATTAGAACAAACCCTTTTTGTGTATCCTCAACTAATGGCACTTGAAATAAGTATGTGATTAATAAATGATATTGTTCGAATGTTATTTGACTTCTGGCATCAGGAAATGTTAGTATTGGATGGCCTTCTCTGGTTGATGCTCCGGAGATAAATGCATAGTTTGTATTTAAAATCTCTCCGACCTCTGATACTTGAACTTTTTGCCTTCCAACAGTCATTTGAGCTCCTAAAATATAGAAAAGAGTTAATTTTATGTTATAAAAGTTAAAAACAAAAACAATTTTTCTGATGTATTGTACGATAAACTTTAAGGAAAAAAGTTATTTTAAATATATATATATAACATTTAAGAGATTATATCATATCAGAGAGCTTCAATAAAAAGTTAAAAAAACTGGTTTAATATAAACAAAAATAATATATCCTCTATAAGAGTTAGTTTAAGGGTTAAAAATATTGTAAGAAAATAATACAATAGATAATATTTACTTTATTTTTACATTTAAATAATGATATTTTTTATAGTTAAAATAAAAAATGATGGATAGAGATAATGGAATCTAATGGTGTATTGATTATTATATCGCCCTTTTCCATTTATTTACAGTTATCAGAAACACCTGGTTTTGGTATAGCTTAATATAGGCAAATAAAAGGTCCTATAATTTACCTTTTCAGTGGTAATATAAAAAGGTGACCTTATACATTTCTTTTATAATAACAGTTTTAAAGTCTCATTATGCTGTTGTTAGGATACATGAAAGTTCAAAATGTAATATGACATGGACAATGTGGTAAATTAAGTTCAATAATAACAATGTTAACCTCATCATCAAATAAAATATATATGATAAATCAAATAAAATGAATACATATTTTGATTGATATAGGCGGCAATAATTATTATCAACAATAACTAAAATCTAGATGTTATGTTTGAATTCAATTGTTTAGAAAATTGAATAATATGATAATATAAATTATAAGGGCAGAAAAAAGATATATTTATAAACATACCCCAATCATTAGAATTATTCTCATCTTCTGGAGTTAATGATTCGGCTAACAACCATCCAGTTCCATAATAAGATGAGGTTAATAATGAATTTTTATTCCTACTATCAGGTGACATATAAAAGCTTTTGTCGTTAGCAGTACTTTTGTAACCAGAATCATCTAGAAATGAAGCTTGTCCTAAGGTATTTTTAAAGATTGTTAGATCGAATGACAAGTCATAATTATTAAGGCCTCCTTTCTTAACACTACTTTTTTCATTTTTTGTTGGTCCATTGTAACAACTATAATGATAAGAATGTTTGTTTAATAATAATCGAGAGAAATTTATTTTTTTGTTATAAAAGATATTAATTCAATTATAAAACATACTCAAGATCAATTTTCGATGGTCTTATATGTTTTTGTTGAATATACTCTCTTGGTGTGTGATAAGAAGTTTTGCAATGTTCATCAGAATCTTCTATACTTTTTGTTATTGATGTTGGTAATTGAAATATTGAGGTATCATTTTCTCTACAATATCCTGTACAATCGTCTTCAATTTGTGTTTGATAATAAGATGATGTCATTCGTCCTGAGGAACCAATAAAATTCTTAAAAATTATTTTGTAATATATTGAAACAATATTTAAAAATTACCTGAAAACATTGATTTTTAGCTACAAAAAAAGGATTCTCCATTCTTTTTCTATCATTTTCGTTATTCCCATGTGAATTATCTCTTGGATGCATTCCTTTTATAGGAATATATAATAAATCTCGTAGAGCCAATATTTTGATCTGTTTTGAATTACTTCCTCAATAAAAAATTTAGTAGTCTATATTTTAAATAATAATAAAAATAACAAATAATTAAATATTCAATCTGAAAAAGATATAACATTAACTATTAACGAAATGTAAATGGAATTCAATATATTTTTACATACATATTGCCATATTTTATCATATAATTATAAAAAAGTTGTGCATTAGAAATGAATATATAAAGATAACTTATTTTCATTTCACACTCACAAAAAATAATTTTTTAATAACTGATTCTTTGTTTACCACTATTATGGGTGAGAATTAAATTTCTATACAATGTAGAGAAAGAAACTACAATTTTTCTTTTTGAAATTATTATGAGTTTTCTCTATCATTATTTTTTGTTACTAAAAAAATTCGTAACGGTATATAAACCAATAAGAGAAAAAGAAAAATATTTTTTGTAAATGTTTAGTTTTAATTAGTTTATCATTTAAAAATCTTTTGAAAAATATAAACGAAACTAATGAATATTTATTAGAATGGCATTCTAAATAAAGTATATATTGATTAAAAAGTAGTTAAATTTTATTTTATGCTTGTTGATAAATAATTAAGCTGCTTTTAAAGTTACAAAGAGATATAAAAGATTGTTGTTAGTGAAATTATATGACATATATGGAGGATTAGAAAATTATTTTACTACTTCTTCAACAAATTTATTAAGATAATATAAATATATTTATTGGAAGTAGAAACTGAAGAACGTTAATTGTAAAAGAGATGATTATTATGTTATCTGATGATTGCGTGTAAAATTTATTTACTTCAATTCATGCAGACTTTAAATTTCTAATTTGATTAATCGCTAAGTATAGCAAAAAGTGCTATTATGATTGATAGTGGTTGTGGAAGTAATAATTCTAATGATTGATGGTGAGAATACAAAAAGGGATTTGGAGATATGGGGAATCGAACCCCAGCCCTCTCCCATGCTAAGGGAGCGCTCTACCCCTGAGCTATATCCCCGGGCACTCGGACGAAATTTTTTTTGAAGCTATTCTACAAATATCGTATTTTATTAATACTAAATATATTTTAATTAGTTTTTTTAAAAAAAGGAAATAAAATTAACCTTAAAAGATTTCGAAAATATTAATTAATATTCAATAAAGATTATTTATCACTATTTTCATTCATTTGATGAATAAATTATATAAAAATTTAATAAAATGAAATTTAAAAGTATAATTTTTCATAATAAAATTATTTATAAAAGGTTAAAGAATATTTTATTTTATAAATAATTTATGCTTCATAAATTCTTAAGAATCCTTATTAGATGAAAAGAAAACAAAAATAAGGTTGCTATTATTAATGGTCGTTGTAAATAGATTATTTCGACCATTTCAAAAAGTTTTAAGAAAGAGTTAAAATTTTAAAGGAGATTTAAAATGCATTAAATTGTTATGTGGTAAAAATAAGAAGACGGATTAAATTTTTAAAAAGATCATGTTATGGATACATAGTAAAAAATTAATTATTTTGGCAGGAAAAAATATCGTTAATAAACAATTAATTGTCGAAAGAGCTTTATTAAGAAATAAATTTTTTATTTGATTATCAAAAGAAAATTAAAAAAAAATGCATTGGGTTGTAAAAACAGTAAAATTCTAATGAATTAAAACACTTGGCTATTTATCAATGTAAATATATGATGAAACAAATGAAAAACAACTTTTATTATTAATAGTTAAAGTTCAGAGATGGCATTTTTTGAAAAAAAGTTACTTTTAGTATTTAAAAATAATATAAAAATATATTTTATTTTTGAAACAAATATGTGGAATATATATTATTTGTATATGTATATATTTATATCTATTTCTTCTTTTTTACTAAAGAGACATTTTGTGACTTTAATTATATAATGGGTGATTAAAGGAAAAGGAATTTGAGGCAAAGTTAGAAAACGTTTTTGGCATATAACATATTTAATCTTTAAGCATGTAAATTTTAAGAGATAAAATGATTGAATAATAGTAAAATGAAAAGTTGATAAGAAGTATCAAAATGTAGATTAGATAATAAGTTAGATATTTCATGATGCATAAAATATAAATAATTGACATATTGTCATAATTCAAGATTTATCTAATGTTATTTGGATTTTTACTTTTCTCCAATTGTAGTGGAAAAAAACTCTTTTGGTGGAACAAACCAAAAAGAATTTTGGTAAACAATATCCAAATTTATATACAAAAAAATTTTGACATTTAACTAGTTAAAATTGTTGTTTAAGAAAAGATGATGTTGAAATGGGGAATAAAAATTATAAAGCATAGCGGAAATAAGGAGTAAAATAGATATTTGTGATGTTTTTATAATAAATTTTTACAAAGAAATGGCATTAAAATTGGTTCTTATATTAATATTCGAGAAGAAAGACACTTCAAAAAATTAAAACATTCGAGACGAGGTAATGGAGTAACTTAAAAAGGGGTATTTAGAATTAAATTCGAAAAAATATATATTTTCTGCATGTATATATATCCTAAAGTTAATTTAACTCCCTTTTACATTTATTGAAGGAGAATGATTTTGTGAAAATAGATGTTATTCAATGAATCTAATACACAAAAGCGTCAATGCGCACTCAAGAGACAATATACATGTATCTGTAGATGGTTTAAATATGAGTTAGCTGAAATTATTTCCTTACAAGTAAAAAAGTGTAAACTTAGTTTTTATATGTTAAATAAGCATAAATAAATTGATAATAGTTTAAATTGGTATAATTTTTCAAAATGACAGATATAAGAATAGAAATCTATATATGCGTTGGGATGATAACCTCCATAAGGAGACTTTTGATGAAAATGATAAGAGGAAGAGGAGATATCATTTATATTCATCATATGGTATGTTTTAATTGTGATTTAAAAATATAATTATTGAGAGGATGTCGAAATAAGATACACTTCATTTCCCATTGACTTACTATTTTTTCCTTCACGTTTTAATAATGTAGTCAAAAATTGTAATATAAATGAAAAAAAAATTGATTAAAAAACATAGAGTGAAGATAAATATTTAAACTATTCTTTTATTACTACAAAGCCATAAAACTCATTAAAATAATAAAAGGAAAATATACATATCTCAGGAGTTGTAAAAACATACATAGATATTAAAAATATAAAAGAAAAAGACAAAAATTGAATTTATGGTATAAAGGGCACTTCTCATGACAACTCTCATTTTTGGCAATGTCTTTTTGATAAAATATCTAGCTTTTCTTTATCTTTGTAAACTTAATAAAAATATAGACTTCATTTCTATATTATCATATATAATTGAGGTGTCCTTACATCTAATAATTATTTATACTTAAATTTAATTCAAGATTCTGGAATCAAAAACCCATGTAAAATGATACGATAATTATGGAAATTGAATAAAGCTAATATAAATATCAATATAATTAATTGCTATATCTCTAAATTTTAATGTTATTTGTTTTCTTCAGTGTAATAAGTGTAGATGTTTTTTAAGAGGAATATTTTGATCAGGAATAAAATGAAAAAAGGCACTTTTATAATAAATATTAATAATAAAATGTCTATTTCAAAATATTTTGATGTTTTTCATCCATCTCGTTATAAATCAAGTGGTAATTACTTCTTATCAATAAGTGATAACTAAATAACATTTTTTTGTAAACATTATGTGATTTTTTTCTTCTCATGAGAATGAATAAAAATTTAATTCAATTTATATTATAATAGTTTTCTAAAAAATCCAAAAACTATAACAAAATATGTTTTTTAAATTTATTATTTTTTTCAACAATCTTATTTATCAAAATCATTTAAAACTTTTATTTTATTAAGAAATCATATATATTTATTATACATAACAATTTAATCTATAATTTTATCAATTCTTATAAATATATCCATTTTAAAAAAAAATATGCTTATAGCTTCAATCACTGTAAAAATTTAATTCTGTTAATTTAATTAATATAAAGTAAAAATATAGTATAAAATTGTAATTTTATTAAATAAATTGTATAAATTTTAATTGTATTATCTTATCACCGGATTATAAAAAGAAATTTTCGTGTATAATTAAAAATTTTGATATAGCATTAACATAATCCACACGTTTCTTTACAATATTTCATTTTATGTTCTTGTGTATAAATAGGGGAAGTACAATAACCAAAGTATTTTGAAAATGAGCATAATTTGAAACGGTCATAACATGTTACACCAGCTGGAATGGTACAAGTACCACATGTTAAAGGACAATTAGTTTTTATAATGGTTCCTATCACTGTATGATTACAAAGTGGTAGATATGTTTCACATTCTACTACAGAATCTACACAATTTACTGTACTTGTGGGTGATGAAACTGTTGCCGTTGTAATTAGTGATGAATGTGACATGGATGATAAAACAGAAACCGTTGATGTTCCAGCTGCTTTAGATGATGATGTAGAGACTATTGGTTCAGGACTTATCGTTGATGACATAGAACCGGGACCTGTAGAGGAATGATGTAATGTACTTGAAATACTAGGTAAAACTGCTGTTGAAATTGGGGATACTACAGTTGTATTTACTTCAACTGGTAGAACTGTTGTAACTGCTGGAGGTACCATTGTCGTACTTAATTCTGATGGTATAATTGTTGTTGAGATCGGTGACACCATTGTTGTACTTAATTCAATAGGTAGAATTGTTGTTGAGACTGGAGATACTACTGTTGTCATTGAAGGAGCCATTGTCGTCATTGATTCGTTTGAAGCTCCTGTTATTGTCATTGAGGACACCATTGTTGTATTTGATTCTACAGGTAAAACTTCTGTTGTCACTGAAGGCGCCATTGTTGTAATTGATTCGTTTGAAGCTCCTGTTGTTGTCATTGAGGATACCATTGTCGTATTTGATTCTACAGGCAGAACAACTGTTGTGACTGAAGGTGCCACTGTTGTACCTGATTCATTTGATGAAAGTGATGTCGTGAGGAATGGATTTACAACACTCGATAAGAATTCTTCAGTTGTAGTAGTTAAATTTCCGGCTATCACTGTAGTAGGAATAATTTCAGTAGTTGACAAACTTGGTTGCATGGTTGTTGAATTTGACATCATTATTGTTGTCATAGAAGATACCGTTGTCATATTAGATTCTATAGGCAGAACTTCTGTTGTCAATGAAGGTGCCACTGTTGTACCTGGTTCATTTGTTGAAATTGATGTTGTGAGGAATGGATTTACAACACTTGTTAAAAATTCTTCAGTTGTAGTAGTTGAATTTTCAACTATCATTGTAGTTGGAATAATTTCAGTAGATGATACACTTGGGAGCATGGTTGTTGAATTTGACATTACTGTTGTTGAAATATTACTTTCTAAGGTTGATCCGGATGGTATAGTTGTCATAATTGTTTCATTACTACTTGAAGTAGCACCAGACGATGTTGATGTACTTCCAGAAAGTATAGATGTTGAAGTAACATTATTAATGGTTTCATTAGTAGGAAAAACAGTAGTATTTGTGTTTCCTGGAATAATCGTTAGATTATTAATTGGGGGAACAAGAGTTGGCATACCAGTTATTGATATGGATGAATTTCCTGCTGAAATAGTGCTTGGTACTGAAGTAACAATAGATGTAGCAGTAACATTATCATTAGTAATACTAGCTGAAGTTGTAATACTTAAATTAGTATTAGATTCAACCAACATAAGTGTAGTTGATTCTATAATAACAGTTTCATTATTCGATGGGAGGGTTGTTGTTCCTAAATTAGGTAAGGTAATATTTCCTGATATCGGAACAATTACTGCTGATGAATTTACTAATAAATTTTCTGTAACAGATAAACCGGGAGTAGTTGTAGAATTAACTAATGTATTTTGAGCTGTTGTTTTATCACCAATCAATGATTCCGTTAAGTTATTTAGAGCATTTGAAATAGCAGAAATATTTAATGAAGGGTATTCAGTAGCTACATTTGATAAATCATTTGTTCCATTTATTAAAGATGATGAAGCAATAGATGCTATGTTATTTAATAGTAAACCTGATTGTGAAGCTAAATTGTTAATTCCTTGTCCAAGTAACGATTCCGTCTTAATTATTGTTGGAGATGTTGCTAATTCTATATTTTCAACTTCAATATTACCTGCATTATCATCTAAAAAATAAATAATTATTAATAAAAAAGAATATTTAATTTTTTATACCATTAGGTTCTATTGAAAAATCAACCACAGAACCTGTCACAAAATTACCCAATGTTTCAAAATTATCATTTTCACTATAGACATAGTAAATAATTGTAAAATATAATATGAAAAAAATATATTTTTTAAAAACAATCATAATAAGTCTGGTAATATATTTGGAGGACTATGTTGTAATATGAATAAAAAGTAGATATATATATTATATTATATTGATAAATGATGAAATCTGTTAATAATTTTAATCCAGCCTACCACCTACTTTTATCTTTTAAAATTACATTATCAATCTCCTTGTTTGGTCTGCTCATTTTCTTTACATTAAAAGTGGAACTTTTATCATTTGTACTGTGGATTTGATTATAAAATGTTTTTGTACTTTTTTTAGGTACAATCTCTGGCGGAGCATGAAAAAACTGCTTTTTTGTACTTTTATTAGTTTTTTGTTTTCCTGTTGCTTTAAATTTGTCCAATATATTGTTCAATTTAGATGCTGCAACCTTTTTATTGTTTTCAAGAATTTTTGTCACACTTTTGACAGAGTAATCACCTTCTTTGATATTTAAAATACTACTATTTAATCTTTGAAAATCAGTTGTCTCCTCATTTTTTAAATCTTCAGTACGAGAATGAATTCTAGCTAATAAGCGTGGTGTTTTTAAAACTTGTTTTTGAATTTTTAATTCTTTATCTAGATCAGCTCTGATTAAAAACGGTGGTATTTTATATTTGGCTATTAAATCGTTATCTAAAATTTGATTTTTAAAAACAGATTGCATGTTTGAGTCTTTTATAATAGCCTTGAAATTTGAGTCATTTTGTTTCCTTTCAACAAATCCATCTTTGATAAATAAAGTTTGATGGGGGAGTGTTGTAGCATTCGAGTGTAACTTTGAAGAATTATGACTTGAATATTTCATAATTATAGGATTTGATTGTGTAAACTTTTGTATTAGTTTTTCCATCTCTTGATCTCTCAAGAAAAGTTTCTCTAGTAGTATATTTTTATCTTGGAGAGATAAATTTCCTGAAACTTCATTTAAACTTAGAAGATTCTTCTGGAAAATTCTATTTGGTTTCAGTAATGGGATAGTTTCATTAATAGAGTTTTTTTCCAAAATTTTCATGATATTATTTACATCTTTTAAGCTTGATTCTATCAGATTGATAAATATAGTGAAAAAAATAAGAAACAATTTCATGATAATGGAAATATATGAATGAAGATTCCGAAAATAAAATCATCTTCAAAATATATTCCTTATAGTTAAAATTAAGAACAAGGTTATGTTTAATCTTTCTAATCTCCTTCTTAATTTATTTGACTCACATTATTTTATCTAAATTTCAAAATTATATAACTTCCTCCAACAAAGAATATTTAACATTATGAATATCACTCTATTTCAAGACTTATTGATACAATTTTACTATTTGTTATTATACATATAAATAACATAATGTTATAGATATAAGTTTAATCTTTAATAATTATATAAAGATATCGATACTATTAATAGTATATTTGTTTTGTTTGAAGCCTCACTCATATTGAGTTTAATTACAAGAATTCATAAATTACTCTATAATTATTTAGTTAATCTTTTTGTACAGTATTTTAGTAAAAATTATGTCAATGTCATTCATAAATGAGCATTTAAATAGTCTTAAGAATCATAAATTGAATAAAGTATTTCAAAAAATAGCCGAATCAAAAACATCATTTTTTTTATTTCAATACACTTTTATAATGGAATTTACCTTGTACGCATACGGAAAAAGATGAAAATAAGTTTTGACTATCATATTATCACTTCACCTGTCATTATAGGAGTAGCAAAGTCTCAGGCATTTAAATATTCTTAGATAACTACAAAAAAATATCATTGCATATTAAATAATAAAAGTTTTTCTTATAAAAAAAAACGTAATTCTGTATGATTCACCATTTATTAGTATTAAAAGTATCCACAAAGAAAGTATTTTAATTTCTAACAAATATAAAAATGATAATAATTTTAAAAAAAATATTTGTTGCAAATATAATTTAATTGAATGCGATAAATATTTGAATGCCTGAGACGACGCTACTTTTATAATGACAGGTAAAGTGATAATATAGCAGACAAAATTTAATTCCCTTCTTTTAAGTCCTTAAAATTTAAAATTTTACTATAAAAGTATACTGAAATAACAAAAATTTATATTTTTGATTCAGTTTTTAGACTTTGTTTTCGCTAAAGTTATCAAATAGATAAACAATAACACTTGTTTGACTTTTCAATTTTATTCTAATTTTAAATATATGATAATAAAATATCACCTCTGCATTGTGTAACTTTTTTTAACTAAATAAAATAATATTTTTATTTTATAAATAGTTTAAAAATAGAAATCTATATTTATTCTCTCATGATATATAAAAGGATGGATTTTTATCAAAAGTCATATTCCAAATCATGGTATCATTCTTCATTAACACTTTATTGGCTACTATTTTCTTCGTCTTTACGGCTTCTCACCCTGTCGCTGAGAAGGCATTTGATTCCTCACTTTCTTCTGCTTTGGAGAATAAAAAGAACGAAGAACTTAATAGTTTCATTAGTGCTAATAACCTCTTTGGAGTTGAAAAGAAGAAACCTGCACCAAAAAAACCAGCTGCTAAGAAAACAACTAAAAAAGGAAAGGTCACTACAAAAGGAAAAGCCACTACAAAGAAAGCAGCTACCACAGGTGCTGCCACAACTGAAGCAGTAACTACTGAAGCTGCCACTACTGCAGCACCATCCAAATAATTGAAATTACCCAAATATTTCAATAAATATGTAATAGTAAATTATTTTAAAATGCATTCTTCATAAGATTATATTTTTTTACAATTAAATTATTCAAATAATATGACACGTTCTTTCTACTGAAAAATTTTTTTATACACTAATCCTTTATTTCATATTAACTATTTCTATCTTAAAAATATAATAATAGAAAATATATAATACGATTTATTATTTTAAATAAAAACGTTTATAAATATAACAATAATTCTATAAAAAAATTAAGCCGTTGAAGTTTTTTCATCATTTCCATCTTCCAAAGGATTAATTTTAGTATCTTCTGGTCTCATTGCTGGGAAGAAAAGAATTTCTTTAATATTATACGAATCAGTTAGTAACATTGACAATCTATCAATTCCCATACCCCAACCTGCTGTTGGTGGAAGTCCATATTCAAGTGCTGTACAGAAGTTTTCATCAATAAGTTGAGCTTCATCATCTCCGGCGGCTTTTTGAGCAGCTTGCTCCTCGAAACGTTTACGTTGAGTTAATGGATCATTCAACTCTGTGTATGCATTAGCAATCTCTTTAGTTACTGCAAATAACTCAAATCTTTCAGTTAATCCTGGGATAGAACGATGCCATTTAGCAAGTGGTGACATAATTTGTGGGTGTCCACAGATGAATGTTGGAGAAATACATTTAGACTCAAGATATTCACCGACAAGTTTGTCCAAAAGTCTTGCTGTTGTTCTTGGTTCTGGACAATCTACTTTGTGCTTCTTGCAAAGGTCATCGAAGAAATCACGGGCTTCTGGGGTTCCGAATGTATCTGCAGGTGGGAATTTAACCTTAAGAATGTCTTCTAATCCAGTTATCATGTCAATCCTTTTGAATGGAGGGGTAAAATCAACTTCGTAAACAGGTTCAGTTTCTGGTCCATTAGGTCTGTATGTAATTTTGTGAGTTCCATGAATGAAATGTACCATCTTAGCAAGTAAATCTTCAGTGATTTTCATAAGATCTTCGTAATCAGCATATGCCATGTAAAATTCACATGTTGTGAATTCAGGATTATGTGTTTGGTCAATCCCTTCATTTCTGAAAAGACGTCCAATCTCATATACGCGATCAATACCTCCAACAACGAGCATTTTAAGATACAATTCAGGAGCAACTCTGAGATATAAATCCAAATCCAATTCATTGTGATGTGTAATAAATGGTTTAGCTGTAGCTCCACCGGCAATTTGGTTCATCATTGGTGTTTCTACTTCTAAGAAACCGAGGTTATCCAAATATCTTCTTAAGAATGTAATAATTTTTGATCTAACGACAAACTTATTTTTGACTTCTGGATTCATAATTAAATCAAGATATCTCATACGATATCTAGTCTCTTGGTTCTTCAATCCAAAATGAGTATGAGGAAGCATATGAAGACATGGTGTCAATTGAATAAATTCTGTTGGAATGATAGAAAGTTCTCCTGCCTTGGTTCT
Source organism: Strongyloides papillosus (assembly GCA_005656395.1). Taxonomy (NCBI): domain Eukaryota; kingdom Metazoa; phylum Nematoda; class Chromadorea; order Rhabditida; family Strongyloididae; genus Strongyloides; species Strongyloides papillosus. The sequence goes on from SRSI01000062.1 coordinate 178,867, forward strand.
GGTTGGGTGACCAACAATACCAACAATGTCACCTCTCTTGATTTTATCATGTACATCAGTGAAAGAAACATCTCCTTTACAATAACGAGCATTAGCCATAATTTGAACACGTGTTCCCTCTCCGTGGAGATCGTAGAAGATTAATTTACTTCCTGACTCACGTTTTGAAAAAATTCTTCCAGAAACGTTAACAGTGACATCCTCCATGACTTGTTCATTCTTGAGTTTTGGGCCATATTCTTCAATGAATTGAGTCAAAGATATTGAAACATGGAATTTGTGTGGGAAAGGATTGTCACCAGCGGCACGACGTTCTTCAATCATCCTTACTCTAGAATTGAAGTATTCCTGAGGATCTGAAGGGTCAGCTTCCTTCTTCTTGGCAACTGGTTTATCAGCATTTTCCGTTGCTTTCTTAGCTTCTTTCTCTGCTTTTTCTTTTGCTTTTTGAGCAGCTTTAAGTTGTCTTTTCAATTCACTGAAAAAAAAACAATGTTAATAAGTCCAAATATTTAAATCATACTTTGCTTTACTCCTATATCTTAGTGAAATTTCATGTAATTGTGGTACGCTTTTTAGAAAATTATTATTAAAATAATTACTACTAATTTGCCTGATACCAGAAATACTATGAATTTTCAATACATGTCCCACTAGCGACATTTTTATCACAATAATATTTAAACATTGGAACAAACTAACCTTTTGCTAATTTTTTTGTCTTGATTTTCAACGTCAGCCATTTTTGACGATTCTGGATAAAAAAAATAACCTAAAATTTTTAAAATTAATTTTTAATAAAATTTTTTAATAAAATATTTCGTAACAAGTATTTTATAATTAAGAATTAAACCTCAAAGTATTATGGTATTTTGTATATCGTTTCAAGACTATTCAGGAGAAATACGAAATACCACTATTACAAATAGCAAAAATACTCAACTTTGTCTAAACTCAAATTTGAATATCAATCTAAATCAACAGGAAAGTGGATCTATTCAATACACATTAAACTTAATCACTGTTATAAAATTATGGCGTATTAGTTTTTATTGAATTTAATAATATCACTTTTAAGCTAGTGATATGGCTATTTTCGTATGTGTAAGCACATAATATTTATAAAAAAATAAATTATACAAAAATATTATTCGTTTGATTAAAGCAATTCTTATTTATTTTTCTTTTGTTTGTAAAGAAATTTTGATATATTTGGTTGCTCAAATAACAATTATAATTATATGTTTTGTCTTCTAAGATAAATATAGGGAAAGCATACAACTTGAATTCATTTGGTTATAACTTATTTTGAAGAGTAGCTTAATTATTATCATAATAGGGACTTATCATTAGAACAATTTACCATTGATATTCTAATATTAATAAAGGGAAGGAACTTGTTGTAATTTACATTTTAAGGAATAAAGTTAATAACTTTTTATAATTTAAAAATGTTTGAATTATATAAAATGTTTATTTAAATTTCTATAGAGTTTAAGTTTTTAATTAATAACACCCTTTGAAATATTAATATTTATTCAAATCCTAACTTTATTACTATCCTGTACTTCAAAATTTTGATAGTATATGAAAAATGACAATTCTATCAGAAACAAAATAAATAAAAATATGATTCATAACATAAAGTCTTATTAAACTCTATAAAAATTTATATATTTTTTTTAATTGTTCTCAAATGTATTCCACTAACTTCAAGACAGGTGGAATACAAAATATAAATTAAAAGTTCAAATCACCTCGCCTCTTCAAATCAAAAGTACTCTTCAACCGACGTTCCATTTAACTTTGGTACAAAGTTTACTTTATTTAAAACACATACTTTTTTGTTTGAATATACAAATGGCTCAAGTTTCTTTGGTTCCACGTGCATTAAAACGTCCTCTTGAGGATTCTAATGAAGTCCAGTCATTTTATAAACGAGCATGCCAAGAGGGTCCAGTTATTCCTGCTAAAAATGGTGAACAAGAAGTAAATAGAACTAGTAATCTTTTGGCACCAAATATGCTTTTACTCGGACATGAAGCTGAAATATTCGCAGCACGATTTGCCCCTACAGGAGATCGTCTAGCAACGGCTGGATTTGACAGAACAATTCGTAAGTTTTTAAGGATATTTTATTATAAATAAAAATTTTAGTTCTTTGGGATGTTTATGGAGAATGTAAAAACATATCAACACTGAGAGGTCATAAACACTCTATTATGGATTTAAAGTTTGCCACGGACACCTCTTGTTTGGTAAGTGGATCAGCTGATAAAACAGTTCGAGTATGGGATATGGATACTGGAAAATGTTATAGAAACTTTGTTTCTCACACTGATATTGTAAATTCTGTTTCATTGTCTAGGCGTGGAAATCAATTAATAGCTTCTGGTTCAGATGACGGGAGAATGATGATTCATGATTTCAGGCAAAAACTTCCCTGTAAAGAATTCTTAAATAATGGAAAATTCCAATTTACGGCTGTTGCTTTTAACGATACAGCAGAGCAAGTTTTTTGTGGAGGAATTGATAATGAAATTCATTGTTGGGATCTTCGCAAAGAAAAGGTATTGTATTCACTCCAAGGCCATAACGATACGATAACAGATATTATGTTGAGTCCAGATGGAAACTATATTCTATCAAATGGAATGGACATTTGTGGAACTATTTGGGATGTTAAGCCATATTGTAAGGAGAATCGCGCAGTCTCGTTTTATGTTGGTCACCAACATAACTTTGAAAAGAATCTTCTTAAGTCTGCTTGGAGTCCAGATGCTCGAAGGATATCTCTTGGATCATCAGATGGATTCCATTATATATGGGATGTCCAAACCAGTAGAATTGTTTATAGGCTCCCCGGACACCAAGGATCGGTAAATGCAGTAGATTTCCATCCATTTGAACCAATTATTCTTTCGGCTGGAAGTGATAAGCAAGTTTTCCTTGGGGAAATTTCCTCAGACTGATTTTTTTTTACTTTTCGTTTTTTAATTGTATATTTTTGTATTATAAATAATGGTATTTAATATAGAAAAGTGCATTATTTAACATGTGTATCTAAATATAATTTCCACTATCCAAAAAGTAATTAAACTTATGTGTTTTTCTTTTTGGTGACATCAAAAGAATGATTATCAATTTTAACGATTAATTGTTATTCTTAACCTGAATCGCCGATTAGTAAAATTTTTTATTAATAAATACAAAATTAATACCACAATAGAAATATATTACATAATTACAACTTATTTACATTTAGAAATACATATAAAAAAAAGTACCCGCGACAGAAACTTCCTTTTGGAAGCTATTAATTATTATTTGACTTTTTCGCCGGTGTAACATCATCATCGCCCTCATGTCTCCTTTTAAGTGATGTCCATTGATCAACAACTTCCTTGATATAAGACATCTTCTTTTTTATAAAATCATCCATTCCGCCATTAATTAATACTCCATGACTGTAAGTTTTTAATTTATTATCCTTATCAATTATTGAGATACTTTTTGTTGGTACTGCGATAATAATTTTCGTGTGATCCTATAATGATAATACAAAAAATATGACTTAAAACAGACTTACTTCAAGAAAGTTAATTTGAAATACTCCATTAAGTAATATAAAACAAATACACTTATCATTCCTTTTCCACTTTAGAAGAATAGGTATTCCTTTATCGAAGATTTTGATGTTTTCCTGTTCTTCCACCGGTGGTTTGCCCAGCAAGTTACTTTCCATATATCTTTTAAAGTACTCAAGTAACTTCAATTTCTTATCCAATTTTGTAGGGCATTTATTGCGCTCGAAATACTCTCTTGCACCGTTTTTGCCTATGTACTGGTAATTATCCATAGTACCATCAACAACGAGACGACTGTTGTCTTTGAAATTTACACCGACACTGGAATCGGATAATTGATATCCTAAACCATATCTCTTATTAAAATCAATCCATCTTGATATGTAATGTTTGGGTCTACTGGAACACAACAACGCGTTACGATCCATCATGGAGGATGATACTCCTTTTAATCCATTTTCAAAAAATAAACCCACAAAAGTGCGGATCCCTTTGAAAGAAAAAGGCGATTTTTCTCCAATATCGAGCTTAAGTTCTTCCTCGCTGATGTTCTCATTTCCAGATGTACTGTCAAATCCAAGTTTTCCCACGATGCGGCTTTTACTATGACGTCTCCTTATTCTGAATCCTTTCTGAAAGATGTTCTCAATTCCATAATTAACGTCTAATTTACAATCTTCCTTAGGGATATTATCACGTCTACCAAACGGCTCTACATAACATTCACGAGAATCCTTCTGACCGGTAGTACGAGAAGACGGCTTTCCAGAAATGTATTCGAGTAGATGATCTTTAGAAATACTCCTAGAGCTTAAGTAATCCTTTTTTAGAACATCGTCGATCACCGGCCTACTGTCAGGATCACGAGTTAACAGAATCCTAATCACCTCCTCTGTGTGGGTTGATACTGTTGATGGAATACTGTATTCATGACGCAGTATTGCGATATAAAGCATATGGTCATCGCTATAATCGAATGGAAAACGTCCAACAGCCATTTTGTACAAAGTAATTCCAAGTGCCCAAACGTCAACACCAAAAGAGTACCCGCTCCCATTTAGAGTTTCGGGAGCAAAGTACTTAGCTGTCCCACATGCCTTCATAATCTTACTCACTGGATCTACATTTTTAATAGCGATTCCAAAATCCCCAATCTTAACATCCATATCCTTTGTGAAAAATATATTACCAGGCTTTATGTCTCTATGAATGATCCGCTTCTCGTGAAGATGAGAGATTCCACAGGCAACCTCTCTTGTAACAAATCTGCATGAGGGCTCATCCAAAACTTCTAACCACCTTAATATATTTTTTAATGTGTCATCACATAATTCCAGTGTCATACAAACATATGTCGGGAGGTAGAAGAAGCGGAACATTTTAAGAATGTTTGGATGTCTAAGATTCATCTGGATACTAGTTTCTTCGTATGCCTAGAAAAGAATAAATAAATATTCGGATTAGGAAAAACAAACCATATTAAGACTCCCCTTAAGCCTGCTCTTCATTATAACTTTACCGGCATACTTTTCCCTGGTACTGAGGTCGATAAATAAGTAGCATTTTCCAAAACCTCCGCTTCCGAGAAGTTTTCCTCTACTATATTGCGTTCCAGTAGTGGGATCTTGAATAATCTTCGGAATCTCTTCAGACAAATCTTCGTGAGCATCCATTCAAAAGACAACCAACAAAGTAATCGGCAACGTATCTTTCTAGCAAAATGGTAATGACGTACAAAACAAGCGAGTATAGAAAAATGACTTTTAACCCACTGAAATGATAATTTTATACAAAAATGTCATCGTATTTCTTAATGTAATCATTGGTAGAATATTTACAACTTCTAACTGTTACTGATTTATTGTTCAAAGTTAAGGAACTTTGGTAATTGATGAATGTCCATTAGAAAATTGTTTTTTTTTTCAATCTGAATCGTCGACTTGTAGAATTTTTTATTAATAAAAACAGTGATAAATACAAGATTAATATTAATATAGAAATATGATATAATTACAAATATATTTACATTTAAAAATACAATTAAAAAAGTACCCGCGCTAAAAACTTCCTTTTTGGAATTTATATATCATTGCTACTTTTTTTTGTCGGTACGACATCATCATTATCGCATTCATGTTTCCTTTTAAGTGATGTCCAATCTTCAATAACTTTCATTACATAAAGCACCATTTTTTTCAACACCTCATTCAATCCAATTATAGATAACTTTTTAATGCTATATGTTTTAAGTCTATTGTCCTTACCAACAATTGAAATACTTTCTGTCGGTGCTGAGACAATAATTTTCGTATGATTCTAAAATTATATTGAAAAAAAACATAAATTAAGCAAAACTTACATCAAAAAAGTTAATTTGTAATACTCCATTAGATAGTAGAAAGCAAATTGATTCACTATCTTTTTTCCATTTTAGAAGAATAGGTATTCCACCATCAACAATCCCAATTTCCTGTTCTTCCACTGGTGGATTATCTAGTGAATCAGTTTCCATATAGTTCTTTAAGTATCCAAGCGACTTGAGTTTCTTATCCAATCCATTGGGACACCTGTCACACCCGAAGTATTTTCTCAGGTTACTCTCATCAATATATTGGAAATTTTCCATAGTATTGTCTACGATGAGACGAGTATTATCTCTGTGGAGTACACCGACACTGGAATCAGATAATTGATATGCAAGACCATAATCCTCACTCAAATTCATCCATCTAGATACAAAATATTTGGATCTATTGGCACTTGACAATGCATTAGCTATCCGGAAGGGTGCTGATACTTCCTTCGGTGTGGAAGAACCAACCAAAGTAGAAACTCTATTATGTAAATACTTTAGAAGATAGCTTGATTGTTCTTCCATATTGAATAAACGACCTTTCTTAGGAAAGATGTTCTTATGTTCATAATTACCATCTATGGTAAATTCCTTCTGAAATATGTCCTCAATTTCACGACTTTGACCCAATTCGCAATCATTCATGGAGACATCTCCAATATGTGATGTTGGATTATATTCATGAGGATCCTCCTGACTACTAGTATTAGAAAACGATTGCCCATGAATGTATCCACGTAGATGTTCTTTCAAAATATTCTCAGAGCTTAAGTAATCATATGTCAAAACATAATCAATTGCTGGTCTATTATTAGGATCACGTGTTAACAAGATCCTAATCATTTCCTCCGTATGTACTGGGACTGTTGATGGGACATTGTAATCACAACGTTTTATCTTGTCACAAATCATAAAATAAAACATATCATCGAAGGGGACATGTCCAACAATCATTTCATATAATATTATCCCAAGTGCCCATACATCAACACCAAATGAATATTTACTCCCATCAAAATATTCAGGAGGAAAGTACATAGGCGTCCCATATGGCTTCATAGCCCTTTCCGTTGAATCTCTATGGTAAGTAGCATTTTCGAAATTCCCTATCTTGATATCCATATCTTTGGTAAGAAATATACTATCCGGCTTTATATCTCTATGGATGACCCGTTGCTCGTGGAGATAAGAGATTCCACAGGCAATCTCCCTTGCAACAAATCTACATGAAGGCTCATCCAAAACTTTTAATCTTTTTAATACACATTCCAGTGTGTCATCCCACAACTCCAGGGTCATGCAAACACAAGTTTTGCAACCGAAATAGCGGAACATTCTAAGAATATTTGAATGTTTAAGATTCATCTGGATGCTGGTTTCTCGATAAATCTAGAAAAGAAATAAATAAATATCAAAGTTATAAAAACAAACCTCTTCCAGATTCCCATCAAGCTTACTTTTCATTATAATTTTACCAACACACTTTCCCTTAGTCTTGAGATGAGTAAATAAGTAGAAATTTCCGAAACTCCCAATCCCGATGAGCTCTCCTCTAATATATCGCGCTCTATTTATAGTATCATTAATAATCTTTGGAACTTTTTCAAAGAAATCCTCGTGATCTTCCATTCCAAACATGATTATCAGAATAGTCCGTAACGTATTTTCTTAGTCGAATTAAAGATGACATAAAACACAAACGAATGTACAAAAAATGACATTCCACCAACTGAAACTTTACTTTTATACCAAGATGTCATCATATTACTTAATGTAATCATTGGTACAGTATGCATAGTTTATTTATTCCCAAAAGGCAAACATATCATATTATGTACTCGATGAATCTTTAAATGTAGTTGAAGCCTCTAAATGAATTTATGTAGTGAAAAGTAGAAATAAATATTAGAAGGTTGATGATATGCTATTGTTTCCATTGATATCCAGATAACGAAGGTACTTTTTTTTTACAATTTTTCTCGTATACCATTTACCGTTTTCCAATCATAAATAATTTATAACACCGTTAAAAATCCCCCTCCAATGAACTCTTTTATAACATCTCGTTACCCATTTTATGATTCGCAATAGGTTAGTAGTAGTATATCATCAAATTTTTCAACACACTATCTTTCTAGAAAATACCAGTTTATTTCTTAAAGTTTAATATGTGTACTACCTTGTGAAGGTTTATTAGGAAATTTTTCTTTTTAAATTGAATTTTGAAGTAGTAAGATAGTAAAATTTTTTATTAATAAAAAGAGTGATAGAAACAAAATTAATATTATTATAGAAACATGATATAATTACAATACATTTACGTATAGAAATACATACAAAAATAATATCCGCGGCAGAAACTTCATCTTTGGAAGTTTTTTTTTCGCTGGTATAGCACTGCCATCGCCATCATGCTTTCTTTTAAATGATGTTCATTCTTCAACAACTTTCTTGGAAAATTTTACCGTGAAAGAAAAGCTATTTTAAATTTGGTGTAGTTTCTCAAGAATAATCCTCATAGATTTAATAAATTTTTATGCTCCCTCATAAAACCTGATGGAGCTTTTCTCGTTGATTTTTCTAAGAATCTCATTGACGGAGACATCTTCAATGGCCTTATAAACATAATCAAATTCAGAAGCGTTCCAGAGATGAGAGATGCTATGTTTAAGGGTGAAAAAATTAACTTCACAGAGAATAGAGCTGTCTACCATATCGGTCTCAGGAACAAAGATAACAACTCCCCACATATTGATGATCAGGATGTCAACAAAGATGTAAATGATGTTCTCAAGCACATGAAGCAATTTTGTTCTGAAATCATCTCAGGGTTATGGACTGGATATACAGGAAAGAAAATTACTGATATTTTTAATATTGGCGGTTCTGATTGAGGTCCACTCATATTAACAGAAGCTTTAAAACAGTATCGAATTGGTCCTGATGTCCATTTTGTCTCCAATATTGATGGTACCCATTTAGCTGAAGTTTTAAAGAAGATTAATGCTGAGATAACGCTCTTTATTATTGCTTAAAAAACATTTACAACTCAAGAGACTATTACTAATGCTGAATCTGCTAAAGAATGGTTCTTATCTAAAGCTGGAGACCCATCACATGTTGCTAAACACTTCGTTGCTCTCTCAACAAATGCTCCAAAAGTTAAAGAATTTGGTATTCATGGAAGTAATATGTTTGCCTTCTGGGATTGGGTTGGTGGAAGATACTCATTATGGTCAGCCATTGGTTTATCAATACCAGTCTTCATTGGTTTCGATAACTTTGAAAATCTTCTTGAAGGTGGACATTTCATGGATAAACACTTCGGATAAACTCCATTAGAAAATAATATCCCCGTCATTTTGGCCGTCGTTGGTGTATGGTACATTAATTTATTCGGTTGTGAAATCCACGCTCTCCTCCCATACGATCAATATTTACATCGTTTTGCAGCCTACTTCCAACAAGGTGACATGGAAAGTAATGAAAAATACATTACCAGAGATGGGAAGAGAGTGATCACAATACAAGACCAATCGTTTGGGGTAAACCAGGTACTAATGGATAACATGCCTCTGATTAATTAATCCACCAAGGAACAAGAATAATCCCAGCTGATTTTATTGCTCTAATGGACATATTAAACCCAATCAGAAGTGGTCTCCATCACAAGATACTCTTAGCCAATTTCTTGGCTCAAACCGAAGCTTTAATGAAAGGTAAGACACCTGATGAAGCATTAGAAGAGTTACGTTCCTCTGGTATGTCACAAGAGAGTATCGATAAGGTCCTTCCATACAAAGTTTTCACTGGAAATAGACCAACAAATTCTATTCTCCTCCAGAAGATAACTCCATTCACCCTTGGAGCCTTTATAGCCCCCTATGAACATAAAATCTTCGTCCAAGGTGTCATCTGGAACATCGATTCATACGATCAATGGAGTGTTGAGTTAAGAAAACAATTAGCTAAAGTCCTGTTAAAGAATTAAACGAACCTGGAGATGCTTCTAACCACGATTCCAGCACAAATGGAGTAATCAATTTTGTAAAGAAAAATTTCTAAGATGACATTATAAAAAATATATTTTTTTGATTTTTAATGTAGAAAGAGTATAATTAAAATAGTTTGATAAGAAGTATAAATCTTTTATATTTAAATTATTAGGTTATTATATAATATACAAATAAACAATATATTTACATTTAAAAATACATATTAAAAACACCCGTAATGGAATCCCTTTCTCTGAAGTTATTCACGATTATTTAATCTTGCTTTTACGGGGATATTGTTAACATCACCTCCAATTCTTCTTTTTAGTGATGTCCATTTATCAATAAGAGATTTAATATAAAACATTTTCTCAGCCATAAGAAGGTCCCATCCAGTGGATGATAGTTTCTTCATGTTGTAAGTTTTTAGTTGTTTATCCTTATCAATGATTGAAATAGTTCCCATTAGTGGTGATACGATAACTTTGATGTGATCCTATAATGAATGATATAGAAAAAAAACTTCAATAGAAACTTACTTCAAAAAAATTAACTTGAAGTGATTTGTTAGAAAATAAGAATCCAATTGCTTTACTAGACTCCTTGTAATTTGTAACATAAGGCAGACTCTTAAGAGCAATTTTATATTTACTTTCTACTTTGGTCGGTTCAGAGAATTTAATATTATTAAAAGATGCTTTAAATATTTTTATTATTTTATATTTTTTCTCAAAACCATAAGCATAGCAATTACAACAATATGCTTTCCCACCATTCCTGTCTACACATAAATTCTCATCACCCATATATTCATTTTCCCTGTGAACCATAAGAGTTCTGTCGTTAAAAACTGCACCGATACTGGAGTCAGAGAGTTGATATCCCAAACCGTACTTATCACTGAAGTCACACCATTTAAATACAAAGGGCATAGGTTTATTTTCGTAATCTAATGCACCCTCCATTAGAGATGTTGGTACAACTGGACACTTGATATCTTTAAATACTTTAGATATCTCCTGATGAATGTAACGTAGATCCTCTCTGCCACCTAAATCTGGTATGCCTTCGAGTATATTCTCACGTCCACGTGGTGATAACAGAATAAAATCGTTCTCTTTATTTTGGTGAGTAGTATTAGAAGGACATTTCTTGCATATTGTAGGAAATAGCACATCTTTCCCAATAAGTCCTTTATTCAAATAGTCACTTTTAAGAACTTCCCCAATATTCGGTCTTCTTCCAGGATCGTAAGTCAATAACCGTCTAATCATACTCACTGAATGGATATCCAATGTCTTCGGAAAAGTAATCTTATGATTCATTATTTTATAGTATACTCTATCCTTATCTCCCCCATCAAAAGGAACTTTTCCAACGAGTAATGTATATAAAATACATCCAAGTCCCCAGACATCAACTCCAAATGAGTATCCTTGTCCATTTATAACTTCAGGAGATGTGTAATTGGGAGTCCCACATACGTGCGTAATCTTTTCTTCTGGATAACTAAGAACAACAGCCAGTCCGAAGTCTCCTATTTTTACATCCATGTTATCAGTTAGAAATACGTTATTTAATTTCATATCTCTGTGGACGATACTCTTGCTATGAAGATAAGAAATCCCTTGCGCAATTTCTCTAACAAAATACTTTGTTTCAGGTATCGAGCAAACTACTTTCTCTTTCTGGTACATTCGCAAAGTGTTGTTTCCACAGAATTCAAGGACTAAGTAATAAAATGAATGATCCGATATATAAGTATACATTCTAACAATATTAGGGTGACTAAGATGATAATGAATTCTAGCCTCTTGATGAACCTAAATAAAGGAAGATAGAAAATAAATAATGTAAGGTTGATAAAACTTACTTGTCTCCTTTGATCTCCAGTATATGGATATTCTTTTTTTATGATTTTCCCTGCATAGCATTTGTTGTTATCCCTTCTAATTAACTTATAACACCGTCCGAAGCCACCCTCCCCAATGAGTTCTTCTATAACATATTCTTTCCTAGCTCTATGGTCCACAACGGTCGTTGGTAGCATATTGTCAAAGCCCTCGACGTACTCCTTCATTTTTATGGTTAAATAGCAATATACAACTTGAGTAGATAGATATAAAGTGAATCGTAACAAAAAAAATTGCTTTTATATACGAGAAAATCATCATTCTAGATGTCATCATTATTGGTACAATGTCAATATTTCTTGAAGATACTAATTCTTTGTTGCATAGAAACTAAAGAATTCTGATACCTATTGAACTTTTACTGGGAAATTAATTTTTTTTTTAAACTGAATCGTCAATTGATAAAATTTTTTATTTAATAAAAACATTCATAAATCGAAGGTTAATATTACAATAGAAATATATTACATAATTACAATTTATGTACATTTGGAAATACATACAAAAAAGTACTTATGATGGAAACTTCTTTTTGAGAGTTATTTATTATTATTTGACTTTTTTGCCACAACAACATCATCATTACCTTCATGCCTCCTTTTAAGTGATGTCCATTGATCAAGAACTTCCTTGATATAAGACATCTTCTCTTCCGTAAATTCATCCACTCCACCATTAATTAATCCTTCAAGACAGTAAGTTTTTAATTTATTATCCTTATCAATAATTGAAATACTGCTAGTTGGAATCGAGATAATAAACTTCGTATGATCCTATAATGATAATATAAAAAATATGACTCAAACAAGACTTACTTCAAGGAAATTAATTTGAAATATTCCATTAAATAGTATAAAACAAATACACTTATCATTCCTTTTCCACTTTAGAAGAATAGGTGTTCCTGTACCGACAATCCCAATATTTTCCTGTTCCTCCGCTGGTGGCTCAGCCAACAAGTTATTTTCCATGTAATTTTTAAAGTATTCAAGCAACTTGCATCTCTTACCCAAATTTGTAGGGCATTTACCATAATCGAAACATACTCTAGCACTATTTTTGTCTATGTACTGGTAATTTTCCATACTACCATCAACGACGAGACGACTGTTGTCTTTGAAGTTTACACCGACACTGGAATCAGATAATTGATATCCTAGACCAAACTTTTCATTAAAATCAATCCATCTAGATATATAATGTTTGGGTCTTCTAGAACATGACATTGCGTTACGACCCATCTCCCAGGTTGATATCCTTTTAGGTCCATTTTTAAAAAGGTGATCCACAAATCGGCATACTCCTTTGGAAAGAAAAATTGATTTCCCTTCAATATCGATTCAAGTTCTTCCTCGGGAACGTTCTTATTTCCAGAAGTATTGTCGATTTCAATTTTTTCCACGATGCGGCTTCCAGGAAAATGTCTAACTACTCTAAATCCTTTCTGAAGGTATTTTCAATCCCAAGATTACCTCCAGAGAAATCCCCGCAACCCTCCATTCCAAACACGATTACCAGAATAGTCCTCAACGTAACTTCTTAGTCGAAATAACGATGACATAAAACACAAGTGAATGTATAAAAAATGATTTCCCATCCACTGAAATGTCACTTTTATACTAAGAATCATAATATTATTTAACGTAATCATTAGTATAGTTCCGTTTAATTTCCGGAGGGCAAACATATCATGTCAAATACCTGATGAATCCTTGAAATGTCGGCTAACTTCTTGATGAACCTACACAGAAAACTTAAACATGTCGATTTGACCGACCACCTTCAAAATTTTGTCAACTGTAGGCGATGTAAAAATAAAAGATTATCAAAACTGGATAGACCACAGTTTACATTCTACCTCAGAATGTACAATGAAAAATGCTATCATATATTAACTTTTTTTTTTGTTAATTATTTAAAATTTATGCATTAAATCGAGATGTTTAGGTTTTTCTGTGTATGAGGAATTAAATGATTGTCAAAAGAGATGGTACTAAGTTTTGTCTTAGCTCGTATAATATCAACTTCTATGAATGCTAATGAACAGAAAAATTTATTATTGTGATTGTTGATGGTGAGATTTTTTTGATGAAAAATTATTAAAATATTCCAACAAAGGTGACCATCGTGTAGATTATTTAAAAAGTTTTCTTGAATCTCAAAAAAGGATTTCTTACTTGAAGTCATATATCTTAAAATTTATTGTAGAAATTAAATCATGTGAAATATGATAATCTCTACTATAAAAATACATCAATATTGCACTTGTGTTCCCACATAGTTTTGAGACAATCAAATTTGATTACAAAGGATTCTTGTACATTTTCTAAAATTTTCTCGAATTCTCTAGTAGTTAACACAATTCAAACACACATGCATATATAAAAGATAAAATTTAGTCACCATTATCACCAGGAGTTTAGTCAACAAAAGGTAGGTTTGTCATCGTCTTTTCCTTATTGTATATCTTTTTAGGAGTATGTCATCAAACAACTCGACTATGGCAGGTGAAGTCACCATAAAAGTGATCATTAGACCGAGCCTCGGTTTTATGGATGCTAAGGATCCTCATTTGTCCCAATTAGCAATTGCGGAAAATGTAACACTTAATCCGAGGATTCTAATCAAGGATTTGTGCAAAAGTGTTATGGAAGGGTACAACTTGGGACATGTGGCTAATGACTTCCAAGGTAACTAACTTATCATATTATAAAATTTATATCTTTTTTAGTGCTTGTTCAACATTCTAACTTGGAGTACTACCCCTTGAGCACATTTTTCCACGACATGAACGCCAAAATTGGTTCTGTCGCCTCTCGATTTGAAGACATACTGACAATAAAAATATTTGTCCCTTTGTAAGTTTTCAAAAATTTTTTTAAAAATAATTTCCTTCGTTTATTTATTATAGAAAGTTTTGTGAAGATATAAGAATGGTGAAAGTGGAGGGAGTATATAAAAATATTATCAAATATTTGCTTTCCAGAGTGGACGATAAGGAAAATCAACTGCCAGATTCAATCATTCAGGTAGGTTTTTTCTTTACAGTTTTCCATAAATTGTGTGGTTTTTTAGTATATAAGATATGAGGCTGAAGGTTATACAATCAAGCAACTCCCACTAGAAACCCTTTCCAAAATGTATGAAGGGTTAGCTCATGCACTTAAGTCAGATGTCACAAGCATGAGTTTAAATGTTGCACTAACACCGGATAGGGACAATACTCTTAATTTCGCATCGGTTCCGAGGGACGACAGTATTTCACCTCGTGGCGTAGAATCCGACACCTTGAAACAATGTATTGATGCTCTCGACATAATTATTGGTGATGGTTCACCTGTGAGTTCATCTCAAGAGAATCATGATGAAGTCGAACTAGGTGGTAGGTCGAAAAAGAGAGTTAAGTACAGTAAAGAAATAGAATTACCTATTCTCGAGAGGTGGTATGGATCATCATGTAATCATGATTACGGTCGGTATGCGGAAGCCCTAAACACTATTTCGGGACGAATTGGATTAGATAGACTTACTCCTGGAAACATTTGTTCATGGTTTAGAAGAAGAAGGGCTCGCGACAGAAGGGACCAAAAACTGTTGATGAGTCAATTGTAATCTGTAAATAAAACAAATTTCTGTAAAAATTTCTGTACATTGTATATAATTTTTATTTTATTACTTACCAATAAAACTTTATTTTTAATAACGTTGTCTTACTATGTAGTGATGTATTTTAAATAATTTAGGTATACAAAATCCCACGAAATAAAATCTATCATAGGCATTTTCAATTCTTAGTTAAATGATAACTTTTTAATCTTATTATTCATTTATTTTTGTGTAAAACTTTTTAATAATATTTTTTGTAGGAATTATTCGCTATGTCGCTTAAGCTAGGAGATCAATTTCCAAATTTTTCATGTACAACATCCCATGGTAACATAGAAGACTTTCATCAATGGCTTGGTTCAAGTTGGGGTATTCTATTTTCACATCCTGCGGATTTCACACCAGTCTGTACAACAGAACTTGCTAAGGCTGTTGAATTAGCACCAGAATTTGAAAAAAGAGATGTTAAAATGATAGCCCTATCAATTGATGACGAAGAGTCTCACAAAAAATGGTGTCATGATATCATTGCTTATGGGAAACACCTAGGTACTCTCAAAAACTACAACGAAGAAAATATATTCCCTTTTCCAATAATCGCTGATGTCAACAGAGAGTTGGCAACAAAACTCGGAATGTTAGATCCAGAAGAGATAGGCCCAGATGGAATGGCACTTACAGCTAGAGCTGTCTTTGTTATTGGACCCCAAAAGCAACTTAAACTTAGTATCCTATATCCAGCAACTACTGGAAGAAATTTTGATGAGATACTTCGCGTTATTGATTCCCTTCAACTTACGGCCACCCAGAAAGTTGCTACTCCTGTTAATTGGAGGCACGGTGACAAATGTATGGTTGTTCCGTCACTCTCTGAAGTTGATGCCGAGTTGTTATTTGGAAAAAATATTGATTCTATTGATGTTCCATCGAAGAAGAAGTACCTTCGCTTAACCCCGATGCCTAAATAAGTGGAAGAATCTGACAGAGTTACTTATTTTTTGTTATTGTTATATATACACATTCATAAGAATAATATTTTATTTTCATTGATACAGTGAACTGTTTAAGAATGACAGGTAATCTATCAAACACCAGTTATAAATAGTTTATAATAATATTTGTATTTTTAAACTATATTCATAGTTATAAAAGTTTTAAAATTCTACAAAGTACTTTTAACATTAAAAAAATCTAATTTCAAGTGTAAATTTTAAAAAATCATAAAAATTATAGTTTGTTGGGGATATTTCTAACGGTCTCATCCATAGCTTTGGCAACATACTCTACGTTTTTTAGTATTCAATCCACAAATGTTTATTCTTCCGTCACTTAAAAGGAAAACATGGTGTTTTTCAACGAGATGTTTGACTTGAGCTGGATTCAATCCTGTGTAAGAAAACATTCCTATTTGTTGAGTAATATGATCCCATTTTCCTGGTGTTCCTAAATCTTCTAAATGTTTACGAAGAGCAGCGCGCATCTCCTTGATACGACCTGACATCTCTCTGATTGACTCAAACCATTTAGCTTTTAAATCTGGATTGGTTAGAACCATATGGACAATTCTGGCTCCATGGGCTGGTGGATTTGACCAGTTGGCACGAATAATAAGTGAAATCTGTGATTTCATGCCAGTAATAACTTTAGGATCTTTAACAACGACAGTTAAATTACCGATTCTCTCATTGTATAATCCAAAATTTTTAGCAAATGATTGAGAAATAACCATTTCAAGGCCTTGATCAACAAAGTATCTAATAGCCCAGGCGTCGGCATCTGGATCACCGGATGCAAATCCTTGATAAGCAATATCAAAGAATGGGAAAAGATTTTTTCTTTTAACAACTTCTGCAATCTTTTCCCATTGTTCATGTGTTGGATCCATTCCTGTTGGGTTATGAGCACATCCATGGAATACAATAACTGCTTTTTCTGGGGCATTTTCTAAATCTTTTAACATATTGTCAATATCAATTTTTCTGTTCTCAGTATCCCAGTAATGATATTTATTAATATTTTTGAAGTTGCCCTTTTTGAATACGGCATTATGATTTCCCCATGTTGGATTGGAAACATAAACAGTATCAAGACCAATCATATCATGAAGTGCTTCAGCACCAATACGAAGAGATCCAGTTCCTGAAAGACATTGAACTCCAAAATAACGTCCTTCTTTAATTGCTATTGAATTTGATCCAAGAACAAGTTCGGCAGCGGCGTTGCAAAAACCTTCATGTCCAAGAACAGGAAGGTATTCATGATTTAATGATGCATCGGCGAGAATTCTTTTTTCTGCTTCATGGACAACTGGTAATACAAGAGGTTTACCTTCCTCAGTACGATAAGCTATAAAAAAGATGTATATTATTGATAAGGATAAAAAAATAAACAAACCTCCAATTGTTAAATTAACTTTATTTGGATCAACATCATCTTGACATTTTTTATTCATAAAAAAAACTTCAATTGGTGGAGCTACTGGAACATCATTAAAAAGAGACATGGTGGTATTATTATAAACTGAAAAGTGAAAATAAATAAAAATATTTATTGAGTATTAAATGGAGTGATGATTAAATTGATTTTTTAAACAAAACGCGATTTTAATAAAGTATTAAAAATACACCACTATGCTTAGACGAGCTTCCACACAGAGGTTAATAACACCAACATATATTCAAATATCATGATTATGAGAAAAGAGAGAATTAGATAATCTTTCGTTATCAAAAATCAATTAATGATAGGAGACGTCAACTGTTGAAAATGAAATAAAGATTCTATTAAAAAACCTATAAAATTTATTATACTTTTGGGTGAAAGTATTATACCTCAATAAAATAGTACATTTACAATCCCTTATTGAGGACACCTATTATATTTTTTACACTCAAGTGGTAGTAAAATGACTCTATCAGCGGATGAATAAACTTTAATAGAATTATTTGACGATTTTTTAAAAATAATAAGTTTAAAATGTATAATTTACCGAACTAAAAATTTTTAAAATAGGTCAGTTTTAGAAAACTTTTAAAAGTTAAAATCTATATACTGCCAACTTACATCAAATAAAAACGATTTTAACTTTTTGCATGTGTGGGAAAAAATTATCTAAAAGATTAAAAATTTCTTAGTTCTAATATGATAAAAAAAAGGCAAAATGCTTTTAGACATAAGTTAATAAAAAATAATAGATTATAAACTAGTAATCAAAGATAATGTATTATTCATTCAATTCTTAAAAAGATCAATGTTTCTTTCTATTCAAAGTATTAAATATTCTTTAAAAAGAGTGCGCGTATACAACTGTATATGATTGGACTAAAATGAAAAGATTTCCCTCATTGTTGAATGATATTTTTATTGTTAAAATTAGCAATATTTGTAATGCTATAAAATTTTGTATGTATGTGTCGTAAATAATATTGTGTAATCAAGTGAAATTATATCATATAAAATATGTCAGTAATTAGATTTTGAAAAATATTACTAATAATTTTCATTTCGTATTTTGCATTGTTCTATCAACTTATATAAATATTTTTGCTTACAGGTAGTTAGTATCATTTAAATATTTGTTATCTATTTGCAAAGTATGCAGAATAAAGTAAAAAAATTATTTTTAACATTTTCAAAATATTTTTAACTAAAATAACGTAATTACAGTAATGTTTTGTGATGTAATACAAACTAATTAACTTATTTAGAAGAATGCATTCTCTAATTAATTTTTTACCTAAATTATTATTCGTAATAATGAAGCTAAATGTCTATAAATAGGTAAAATGTTAAACCATTTTATTGTAACCGTTTATATCTATGAAATTATTCATTTTATTATCCAATTAAATAAAAATTAATTGCCTAAATCATTTATCAAAGATTGATTTCTAATATTAAATCGTTTAATAATCCGGAATTAGGCATGTTGTTCAAGAAATATGTTTTACAATCGTTTTCTAAAAATAAAAAAATTGATGATACATTTTCTTATTTATTTTTTGGAGAAAAATAATATTACGTGTTTATACAAGCTTACTGATCAAAACTGTCATAGGCAAAATAGTGTTAGAAGTACTAATTATCGCAAATAATTCCTACATCAAAAATAACAATGATAATTCAAGAAAATCATATATTTATACACTTAACACAAATTCATATTTAAAATATTATATGTGGTTATTAAAATATTAATTAATGTACATTTTTTGCAAAAACTTATAATCTAACATTAAAAATAATGATTATAAAAAGAATAATCCATAAAATCTGATATAATAAAATGTTTATATTAACCTCTTTAGTTTGAATTTAACCTGAAAATTTAGATAACTTAAACGATTCAATTTAGCATAAGATTAATTGATTTATTATAAATATTAAAACCCTTATTTCGAGCTTAAAAATTGATAAATATGTAATCCGTTTAAACATGTCAAAATTATAGTGTTAATGAAAATGTAATCATGTTGTTATACAAACATTGTTTACACGTTCACTAAATTTTAAATTTTTCTATGATATATTACCTAGATAATAATAATGTTTAGAATATAAGTTTAAAGATAAAAAATATTTATGATTTAGTTTCATAAACCAGGTAATTAAAAGATCAACAATCCTAGTAAGTTTCTATATACTTTGGACAAATACTAATTTAAATAATTGTTAATAATTACAATTTATAAAAAAAAAATAATTATACTTAAAGCACAACATAATTACTTATATTTGATTTTTACTGAGGCATTCTAAGTTTCATAAACAGTATCTTATAAACTTATAAAAAATATCAATATTTTTACCATAGTTCCTGTTAACTATCATGATGATAAAAACAATTTTCTTAAAATAAACATACTACATAAAGTTCATTAATTTAATTAAACTGAAAGGGATAGAATTTTTGAAATAACTTTTTTTTTGTAACATAAATTATAGTTATGTGGAATAGGGAAAAAAAAGTGGCATAATAACTATTAAAAAAAAGAAGCATGCAGTCAAAGTTTTGTCGTTTATCTTTTATTTTCTTATAAAATGTTATTCTAAATTTTAAGTAACAACGAAATATTGAGTTTTCCATTGCGATTATTTTTTTCTCTCTTCAATAAATATATATTTTATAAATGTGGGGAGGCAAATATATATTTTATATAAGAGTTGTACTGTGGTGTTTGCAAAAATACGTGTATTTTCAAAAATACATTTACTGGATATATTGTATATTATTGAAATATAATATAATAATAGTATAGTCGAATGATAATACATTAAAATAAATTTTTTTTAACTAGCTTTTTATAATGGAATTGAATACTAGATAACTGTAGATGTATAAAAAAAGGCATTTATAAAGTGAATTATGTAAAATCAACACCACGTGATGTAATTCAAAATGGCATAAAACATCAAGAACTTTTTTTTTAGAATTAAAATTACCAAAATATTTGTTTAACTAGAAATTATTATTAATTCAATTTACTAAAGTTCATTAATATGATAATTTTATAAATGAAATTAGTAAAAAAAATAAAAAACATTTGCAATGGTATATATTTATTTAAATAGGAAAATTGTAGTAAATAACAATCAATTAAATAGTTCTAACTATCTTCAAAACAAGAATAGTAGGTGGATTTGTTTATTTGTTCATTAAATAAATTAAAAGTTGAAGTCTTTAAAAAGTGTATTAAGTTTTTCTTGCATCTCATTAAAAGAAGTCTTCCATTTCCATAAGAATTAATTGTATGTTGTCTGACAAAATCTTGAGGAGATGTTGATTCAGGAATTGGTTGGTGTTTCTCAAAAATCTTGCTCCAAACCATGGTATTGAGAAATCCATTTTTTGATTAAAATTGGAATTAAAAAATTCTCGTGGTTGAAGGAATTTCATTTGTCTTTGATTTAAAGGTTGGGCCATAAAAGTATTTTCAGGTGATGTCAAAATTTCATTACTTTCTAATCGTTTTAAATGGCTTAGAAACCATATTGTTTACGTTATTTAGTGCTGGTGAAGTAAGAGTATTAAAAAAAGTTTCTTTAGAGTCAGAAGGACTTGTCCATTCATATATTATTGGAGCTCTTCTATAATTTGTCATTTCTTTCCTTCTAATATTTCGACCATGAATAATATTAACCTTTCCATCGCTTTTATGACTATTAACTATATTTTTTTAAGACAGGAACTTTCTCTAAAATGTCAATATTTCCATCGTCATTTATAACAGTTTTCCACTCATTCTTTTTCCCATCTGACGCCATAGATATATGAAAACTCCCACTTTTTCCATTTTCTTTTCCAAGACCAGAATAAAGATAACGATAATTATAGTCAGATACTTCCTTAGCCAAAGAAAAATATCCTATGGAAACTAAAAGTACAAATAACTCTAAAAATAAAGTCATTTTATACGACTATCCACTTTTCAATAATCATATTTCATTATATACAAGAAAAACAAATAAAAATTTCTAGGCCAATTAAGTGAACGTCAAGTTTTATTTCAATGATAAGATAGTTTCTAATTACAAAAGAGAATCGAAAAATCATAAATAAAAATAATTACAATAATTAACCTTTAAAAAAAACAAAGTCCAATTTATAATACCATAAAATATCATTAATTTCATGAAATAATATATAGAATTGTTACATAAAAAAATACAATATACACATAGACTTTGATTTTCATTTCTACAGTAGATTTTTCATAAAATGTTTTAACATTTTCAATTCGAATAAAATTTATTACTATGGACTTGACAACCCAATCATTTTTATAAATTAGTCAATCAATCTCTATAATTCAAAAAAATGAATTATATTTTTAAACCTAATCTCCCCTACCTGCTGGATCCTCCAATAATAGAGAGTAACATCCAGAAAATGTAAACAATATCAAGGAATATTTGAATTGCTGCAAAATGTGATCTTCTGGAGAAAGTTCATATTTCTTTCCTCCCATTAACATCTGAATATCAACTGCAAGATAAAACATAAAGAGAAGAGCAGCAAGTCCAGCGTATATTGTGTAAAGAA
The DNA here is from genome assembly GCA_005656395.1 of Strongyloides papillosus. Classification (NCBI taxonomy): domain Eukaryota; kingdom Metazoa; phylum Nematoda; class Chromadorea; order Rhabditida; family Strongyloididae; genus Strongyloides; species Strongyloides papillosus. Next base: position 201,363 of record SRSI01000062.1, read on the forward strand.
ACTTGACTTTAAAGATGGCTGAAGCAATAATAGCTACAAATCCAAATACCATAATAGCCAATGAGGCAATGAAGAGATATCCCATCTTTGATGTTAAATCATGCTTACTTTGCATTGAGAAAATAATGATACCAGCACAACAAACTGTTGTTATTATCAATGTAAGAAGAACAGGAACAATATCGTACATGGAACATAACATCATTGTCATATATCCAATCGAAAGAGTTAAAACAGCTGTACAAATGAGATTGGCTGGGAAACTTCTTCTAACGGATTCACAACACATCAAAGCAATGTATACAACTAAGAAAACTCCATATGAAGCGAAGTATAACCCTGGTGAAGTTCTGACATAACTCTTTACACTGTGATCCATAAAAGGAACAGCAGTCATAACTGCAACAACGAGTAACATAATTGTTACCATCATAAAAACCTTCTTGACGAAAGCTGCACGAATTGAGGCTTCAGTGAAGTCGAAGCGCTTGTCTCCATGACCACTTTCAGTAGTATATCCTCCTGTATCCATTCTTGGGGGTGGTTGAGGAAAGAATGCTGAAAATTAAAATAAATTGATTAATATGTAAAATATAGATAATATAAAATATAAATACAGACAATGGGGACAATATTAGCTTTTAAAGTAACTAAAATGAAGCTATACGCAGCTTAAAATAGCTATAGCTCTTATAACGAATATACGCAATGTGTCGATAAAAAAAATGTTCTTTATTTAATTTATACCTACCATTTTGATTCCAACCCGGTTGAGAGGGATGATTCATTTGTTGATAAGGATTCTGTCCCTGCGGATTATAACCGGTATTTGGGTATGGTTGTTGTTGTCCATTGTATGAATAGGCCATGTCGATACTAAAATGTTTCGTTGATTATCTTTATAATATTATCAATATATGGAACGAAGAAACAGTTTTTGTAGTATTTAAAAATATAAACCTATAAATGTTTGTATAAAAGTGGTATGACAAAGGAAAACATTATTTTGTCGTCTTATATACAAAATTACATATAATTTATCACAAAATAAAAAATATTTACAAATATATTTCGAAATTGTATCATACCTAAATACATTAAATGATTGATAAATCGATCGCAGTTAATAGTTTAATATAAAACAATGCGACTAACAAACTTATAAACATAAATTATGAGAAGTATGAGGTATACCGGCAAATAAATGCTTTCGCTGACGTATTATATGATGAAATATTAATGAATCACGAAAGTCTATTTATGGATTGTGTATGTATACATTTAATACAAAGAAGTTTGGAAAAATACTTCTTTTGAAACGAAAAACTCACGTGGTTTGAAAAAAAAATAATCTTTAATCTTAAAATTTTACAAATAACAAGTTATAGTGAAGAAAATGTTGTTATTGAGATAATTAGGTACCCGACAAGATAATGAAATGAAATAAAAATTTTATTTTCAAAACACTATAAGCATGGGTAAAGAAAAGTAAAGATAATACGTTTGATTTGTAAACAAACGAAACCAATAAGCGGCAAAAAAAGTTAATGATTTAAGTTTCAACTGTTCTGTTATCAAATAAAAAATAGATAAAGGGATTATTTTATTGATTTATATGATGACAAATAAATATTAAAGGGCAAATTTTAATGTGTACGTAGGAGTAAATTTAAATTTTAGAGATGATGTTATCACTAATATCATCGTAGTCAGTATCTTGCCTTTCAATAACATTTTTAACTTCATTTTTGAAGCCCAGAATGCGAATCATTGCTTCAAAATGTTCTGAAAAGTAATTAGATAGATATGCCTATTTAAATGAAAACTATACCTGGAGGTGGTGCCATAACAACCAAGTCATTAGCCGAGGATTTTCGAACATTAGTATACCTGGGATACACACTTTTGTACACATGGAAATAAATAGGGATTTGTGATGCATAATCCTTCTCTGACATATTTAATGTTTTTAAAAGTTTTCGTGGATAATAATAATTTTCATTAGCTTTCATTTTACTTTTCAATTCAATTGCTACCATTTCCTCTCTGATATTTGCAAATCGTTTCCAATAAATAGTGTCTCCAAGTATTGGAGCACCGACATGAGCAAGTACTATTCGAGGGAAGTGTCGAGCAAATTTGACAACAGATATATCAACTAAAGATATCTCACCATTCCAAGCAATTGTTTCGTAATTCAGTAAACCTTGAATAGCAAAGTTTCTGTTTAAATCTTTTTTCTTTGCTTTTCCCTCCTCAAACCAGTATTCTGAATGACCATGGACAGTTTTAAATGATACATTTCCATATATTTCTCCAGAACCATTTAAAGGTCTACCTAAACACAATACTAAAGCTCTATGTGGCATAAAACCATTGGTTCCAGAAAGATTTGAAGCTAAATGTAATGAACTTTTTATTTTTTGAAAGTGTTCCTTAGAAGATGGTAATACAACGGGTCCGGAAATATATCTTTTTAATCCGGCACAGAAATGAATATCATTTTCATGTAAAGATTTATTTATAAATGGCAATGTTTTTTCGATTGTTACATCAGAAGTGGGCTTTTTTTCTACGACAATTTTATCTGTATCTTCATCTACCATATCGAATTTCTTAGAAGAATTAAATACTCCACCATTTTCTTGTTTATATCCCAAACATGGAACACCATAAGGTTTATTAATTACTAAAAATTCTCCTTTTCTATGAAATATGGCATTCTCTAGCAACACTTTAGATAACTCCTTTGTACTTGAAAAGATTCTAGGATTTAGTGCTCTACTTATTATCTCATTTGTACACATTTTCTTTTTTTATAATTTACTAAAATTTTACATATACACACTAAAAGTTCAAAAAATATATACAAACAGAATTTTAACTTATGACAATACAAGTATTTAAAAAAATATTTATTTTTACACATCAATTTCTACGATTAGATTCCTTTTTCATCTTCTCTAACATCCTGTTTTGAGCCTCGGCTATCTTGTTATAATAATCTACCTCCAAAAATGCATGAGGATTATATACTTCTGGAGGAAAATTTGTTCCCACCTCGTCAATTCCAGTCATTTCTATCATACCTGTATAACTTGATGGATTTTTAAAGCTTCTTATTCCTGTTATCTTTTCCGTAAAATCATATCCATCCTTTTTCATTTGATGACATTTTATAAAAAGTTCTTCCAATTCAGGGTCACAATTATTTGGAGATGGAGGTAATTGTATAGAGTCAAATTCATCATCCATGGTTATGTTATCATCAACACATTCCTCAGACAGTGGAGCATTTGAAAAATTCGGACTTTTATCTTTATCTTCATTTGAAATATATTTTAAAACGTCATTCCTATTCTCCGTTGGAGATTGTTCTGTCATAGCATCTGGAGTATCTTCTTCTGGTTCTTCCTGATTATTATGTCCCTTAGGAGGTTCTGGTTCTTGAATTCCACATATTTCCATATCTTCTTCCTTTCTAATACCACTTGAGGAAGTTGGAGATTCATCTTCACTATCTGAAGCATAATTTACTAAAGAATTCATAACTAAAGAGTGTTTCTTTTTTTAGTAAACTCAAATAAATAGTAGGAATAAATAATATAAATACTTAAAAACTTTCGTCGTAAGAATAATTCTTTATATCATCTATCCAAATACTTATACAACATTTACTCGCAATACATATCATTCTAAGAGATGGTTTTAAGTGGAAATCCTGTCATTTGTTTGTTACGCCTTCCACAGACAATATATAAGCCCTGCACCCTTCCATTCTCCTTCAGTCATATCAAAATTGTGTGCATAAGTAGTTGTTGTTCGATAGATTGTAAGTTTTCTATCACCACACCATATATCTCTTGATGCAGAAGTATACGTAATTATTGTGTGTATATAATGTGTGTACACCACTGACAATATCGTTGGTTTAGGTGTAAAAATTTAGTTGGGTGGGATTTTTTTTATGTTCAACTGTTTTGGGTCAATATTGAGAATTCAACAAGGCTATTTCGATGACTACCACGTGTTATGATATATCAGAGTAGATATGTTATAATATGTCTACAGGTCTACAAATAATGCCAATAACATTTATATATGGGAAAAAAACATACTAATAAGAGGAGATGGGTGGTTTTTTTATTGTTACAAGAATATGACAACTACCAAGACATTGTAAGAGTTACGAAGTATCCATGTGACTAGTGATTCGACATCCATCTTCATCTCTACCTACATGGAAGAAGTTAAATTCATTTCCTAAAAAAGATCACACAGCGACCCTAAGGTACTTCGTCCCAACTTTGTTTACATTACTGTGATATGGGAGATGTGATTTTAATTATTAAACTTATTGTAGCGCGAAAAATGTAACGTAGTTACTATGGTTCTTTGCACAATATAACATAAAAAGGAGAGTATACTATGCATAATGATAAAGGGAATTTTGTTCTACTTAATGCAATTTTAGGGATATTTGTAACAAATTTCAGGTTTATTTTGTAAATGTGTGCGACAGGCTTTTTTTAAATTTTTCTTTTAAGTATAAACTTAAAAATAGGGGGGATTTAAATATATGGTGGAAGTTACAGTGTGGTTTGGGGAAAATACAATTATTTATGTCATATAAGGGATGATTGGGAGTTGAAGATTATTTTTGATCTTCTACTTTATCATATTAACCTCCATGATTCTTTACACATATCTATAGTAAACTACTATGATTTCAAGAACGTACGTTTATTTGTTTAAAAAGTGTCTTTAAGATCGCTATTTGTATTTTTGAGTGAGGTTTGTGGGGAGTTAATAATTATTGGAAGCGTTGAATTTTTGTTTTTTGTAGTATAGGTGAATTTTTGATATCTTCATTTACATTGTGAAAACATTTCAATTGACGAATGAAATTTGACACTCTACGGCATGGAGGATGACGTGAGATATTCTTGAATGTAGGTTAACAATATTCTGAGAATTGAAAACTTTGATTTTATCTCAATTTTATTTAAAATAGCGCGTTATCTAAAAAAAAGACAAGTGACAGGTTTTCAAATTCTATTGAATCCAGAAACAGCTTTTAGGTTAGTTACTTTTTTCATTATTTAATAACAAAAGCTGTCATATTGTTATTGGTTTTTAATATTAGTTAACGGCAATACCTTTGCATTGTGACAAATTGCCAGTGTTTTTTAAATGCGATATCTCTAGTTTACTATGATTTTTTAAAAAAGTTTTTAAAAAAAGTACTTTTTTCTTTAAACTACTGTAGAGGGTTGATAAGTAGATGTTGCCAAAGTCCTCCTAAAGTGTCAATGTGTAGTGTTAAAAAAATGTTTCGATTACACCGATATTTGGAAATACTTGTTTTTTAGATGTTGTTCATGGTCAATTTCACAACTATAGGTGTTGACGAGTGTTGTGGTATCTTCAAATTTTAGGTCTTTAATAAATTATTTCCAACCAAATACGCTTTCAATGATGCTTGTATTTTATATCTTAGTATTGAATAGGGATATTTGAAACCCGCTATACGTTTAATAGCCATTGTTTATGTCGCAACTATCGATTGTTACTTCTTTAAAAAACCTTCAATATATAATTAGATAAATTTAAGAATTTTTCAAAGTTATCAACAAAGTATTAGATATCTCCTATGAGTAAGAAGTGTGAAATACTTTAAAAACTGGTTGGTTTGGAATCTTCATTTACTAGCGTTTTAGAATTATACTATTATTCTAATGTAGCCTTTATTTACGTGGGTTTTCATTTGAAATTATTATGGAAGTAATTTGTACTCTATTGTTTGATAAGTTACAAATATTAATAATTTTTTGATTACTTTTCAGTACATTCCTCTCTCTTCTTTTTATAGTTGTTTTATATCAATTGAATAGAGATGGTAATTCACATTATCTTTCATTTATGTTTCAATTTTTCTCTACAATCGAAGGATATATCAGTCAACTGTTTTTTTTTCATTTGTAAATTAATTCCGATCTAGATGAATGGTAGAACATTATGTTTTCAATTTTAATATCCTACATTTTGGAAAATGTTTATATTTTCAGTTACAATTTTTGGTATACACAAACAAAGTTTGTCAGCTATTTTTTTTGGATAATTACATTCAGTTTTGGGATTTTTCTTTTTAATGTGCGCATCATAAGTTGAATAGTAAATATTTACTTTTAGGCCAACAACAATTTAGTTCATCAAATTTTTTATATGACAATACGTATTCCCATAAAAGTACATCTGGATTTTTTGATATTCCCCCTGAATATCTTCTGAAAGAGTGGATGAAAGCAAAAATGTGATAGAAGAATATATGTTGGTGAAAAAAAAACTACCGTTTCTTAAGAGAGGCATCTTTAGAAATGAATAATAGTTCACAATGAGAGTTAGTGTTGACAATTTCATTTTTTCATAATCGTCTAAGTTGATTGTAACCTTTAGATATATTTTTAGTTTTGTGATTCTTTAGATCTACCATTTCACCAATTTTATTTTCTTTATATTATTAACTGTGCTATTTGTAGTTTTTTTATTATTCTATTTTTTTTATTAGCGGTTATATCTTTATACTCGTTTTAATTTTTGGTTCTGTCATGGATACCAGCGCTGATAAATTTTTTATGTTTCTCTTTGGCAAATTTATTCATTTTTAATACGGAATAGTTTTAAAAAAAAATCCTAGTGTTTGGTTACATAGATAGCAATAAATCATAAAAACGTATGTAATTTTTAGTATATTTAATCGAATGTATACTTCACAAATTGTGTGACAAATGTTTTTTTAAATTTAGTTCGATAACATAATGGCATTTTAGACTTTTCATTTTATATTTTATAACTTTTTATCTTTTTTAAGAAATTTTTTGGAATATGATACCTTGGGCCTACTATGGTATTAACTTTAAATTTTAGATATCTAAATGTGCACTATATAGTGTTTGTAAGATATGTAGAGTATAAAAGTGATTTTTTTAGTATTTGTAACAATTATCACAAATACTTAGTATGGATAAAGTATCTTTTTCTTAGTTTAGCTTACTTAAAATTTTTCTACAATAATTATCTTGAATTAGGTAGGAGTATCTTAATGCTATATAGTATCATAGCTTATTTCCTGGTAGTGACTGTTAATTTTATTATTAAAACTTTTATTTTTTTCTACAAATGAATCATTTTTCTATTTTAATTTACTTATATTTGGGTCATTTCTAATTCTATTCACTGTTGTGCAAATGTCTGTTTTTATCTTATATATACATACCAGTAAAAGTATTCACCATCTCTCTTTTAATGATATGTATATAATCTGTTCATCTTCATCGAGAAAAATTATATCTATAAGAAGAGAATAATTGTATGTATAGTTGTACTTATCATATAACTGTTCAAAGATTTAATAAATAATTTTTCAATGGAAAATGAAGAAAAACGATAAAAGTTTTCTTCAGTATCGAAGGATTTTTAAAGTAGATTCTTAATATGAACATTTTTCACAAATGGATTATTGATGAATATTTTTAATCTTTCAAACTGTGAAGTGCGTATTTAGCTTTGTAATGTGATTAATCAAAAATTACTAGTACAAAGAGAGAGAGAAATACATCAATACAAACTTCTTACATAAGCTTGATTTATGAAGTAGATCATTGAAACATTATTGTTAAAGTACTGGAAGATGATTTACTTTCTTGTAGGAATTAATTTATTGTGAAGTATTTCTTTTTCTCATTCCGATATTTATGAAATACTAAGCTAAGTATTCATAATTGATAAAATATCTTTGAATTTATTATTTGTACTTGTGCTTATATTGAGATGTGTGAAAATTTGTTTTTCATATTCTATATTTATATGGTAAATATATCAAAATATTTTCACAATTCATAAAGTAGTTTTTAGATGATAGGAGGGAGTTTAAAACTGCTCATTATCATATTATGGTTTTATTTTTCAAATAATTAAGAGATGTTGTCCTTCATGTTTAGCATAAAATATTTACTTATTATTGTTGTTACACTTTAATAAAAAAATATTTAGAAGTTGTTTAAGAAGCAAAAAAAGAAATCATGTAACTAATGCAGTTAGTTTCTTTTTGATTTTTAAACATCTTTATTTCCCATCTCATTTAAGGATGTTTAACATCGTTGAGAGAATGTGTGTAATAATATAAGGTGAGTTACGAAGCTCTTCCCATTGAAAACTTTCGTGTGTATTTTCTATTTGTACAAACCTACATTTTTATGATAGACAATTATTTCTATTATAAAAGGTATTTGAGGAAATCTGAGAATAATTTTAAAAGGTATTAATTAAAAACATTATCAACTTTTCAAATAGAAATTAGGACAATTATTAGGGTATTTTAACAACATCAAAATATTTAAATTAAAAATCAATTATTATAGGAAACCTACTGATTTGTACATATACATTTTATCTTTTTGGAAACTATCAGCAATAAGTTTTATGTCTTTTTTAGAAATATTTATTATTTTCACGTAAGTGGTTACATAAAATTTGAATTCTCAACTCATTGGGAAAATACGTATGCAAAAGTATTATGTGGGAAGATCTTCGTGACTCTTCAGAGTAGTAATGTGTGTTGTGAACAGATGGTCAAAAATGTATCAAAGATATGAGCAGGTACACAGGACATAAAATAACATTTTCCTCATAAAAATGTGATCCAGTATGTATTTTTTAATGCACTTAAGTAATTGGGCATTTTTATGTCTGATTGGATAACTTATTTTGAGTATTTAGATATTTTTTCCTCTATTTCTTAACGCGATCCCTTTGGAAGTTCATACGAATATGGGCTTGGAAAATGAATTCCTTGATTGTTTATTAATAATCTTTATTTTTTTTAGATTAGTTTAGTTTAACTTAACGATAGAAAAAAATTAAATATAATCTTTCTAATATTTATTGTTAATATTTATGTATTTTAATCATATCGTACAATGGTGTGTTTTGTTTTCTTAGTTGATAATTCAGCATCTATGGCAGCTAGAACATGGAAAGGTACGACGATTTTAGATGAGGCTAAAGTATGGATTGATAGTTTTGTGAAGGTAGGTGTTTTTTTATTTAATTTCAATTATTTTTTCCTTTTTTTCCAATTTTTAAGGCCAGATTAAAAGATCAAGTGTTCTCAAAAGTTGACAAATTCCTTCTATACACTTCAGAAGAGGCTGTTAGACATCAGAAGGTTAGTTGTTTACAATTTTACTGGAATATTTTTTGATAAACACCAATTACAGGTTATTCTTAAAGATTCCGGTTTACTGTTTTTTGACCAACTCCGCCTAATAAAACCATGTGGAAGAGCAAATTTTCCTGGAGCAGCAGAGCAAATTTTTAATTACATTCATTTAAGTAGAAAGCTAAACGGTTGTGATCGTTTTGGATATGGTAGATCTCCGCAGTTGTTGCATGATACTGTTATAATTCATGTAACTGATGGCTTATCAGCTATGAGAGAAGCATTAACAATTAACCAAACAGCTGACTCGTTGCAAGAATTTTATGATCAACCCTTTAGGTGGGACCAGAAGTTTTTTACTGTAGTATTCAAGATATCTGGAATTGCCCCGACAAAAAAACAATATTATCAAATATCTAATATTGAATGTGATCCATATTATGAATCTTTCTGCCAATCTGTTGGTGGGCGATCATTTGTTGTTACGCATATTGGAATGCTTAACACAATAACTGAACATATTTTTCATCGTGCTGGATGTGTTGGAGCATTAGTAAAATTTGACTTAACGGGTTTTTCTTTTAGTAATGATGTAGAGAGGAGAAATGTTAATAAATCTCTTAAAACTCAACCTGTCTTAATAAGGGAACATAGAAATGTTAAATCATTTGGTGGGTGGTTGATTCCAGAAAATTTTTGGCCTGGTGAGGTGAAGGATAAATTCCCCACCAGACCAGTTAATCCAACTCTAATTATTAAATCTGATAATTCTTTTAATTTTATTGATAATTATGATTTTCCTTTTGACAAGTATGAATTAGAGCCATGTTTGTTATCAAGTATTATGTTAAAGACTGTTCTTGAGAATAACAGAAATATGATGGGAAATAATTCTCCAGTGAATGTTTGTTGGCCTGTTTATGTTGAGAATAGTGGACCAAGAAAAGGTATTGGTGAACCAATTGGTTTCATTAAACCAAACTCCAACCTTTCGGCTGTCCACCTTTATCTTGGTCCATATAATTTTTCTATATTAGATGCATTAATGAAGGAATGGAAAGGGAAAGGATATAGATTAGATGGAGAATTAAATATGAAATTTGATAAATATCTCCGAGAAATACCAATGTATTATCATACTATATTAAAAAAACAAATGAAGGGAATGAAATTGACACTTCGTTCATTAGAAGATGGTAACGGACTTGCTGCAATGTCTAGTTACCCTCCCAGGGTCGTAAATATTTTGCATAAAATTAAGGAAAGTGGAAGGAAAGAAATGGAAGATGTAAATAAAAGTGTAGCAGATTCTTATCAAACTTGTATGATGATGAGTTTAGGATTAAATCAAATTCAAAGTCAACAACCAATTCCATATCCAATTTCCTATAGTAAGCATTCAATAATACCATCTTTATTAGATGAAAAAAATGCAATGGCAACTCCAATAGGTAAGATGATTGATGCCATGAATGCTGTTAAAGATTTAAAGAAACTTCGTTTTGACTTCTCTTCAAATCCATCATATTCTCCATTTAAAAATAGTCACTGTTACAAAAATGCTTATGCTTTAAGAAGGAGTGCTATTGAAACAAATAATAATAGTACTTTACTTGATCAAACACAAAAAGTTATGACTAATTATGAATTAATATGTGAAGATAAAACTGTAACACCATTTTGTGGTGGTGTTCCAGGTGAAAAACCTAATTTGTGTAATATTGAAGAGTGGCAAAGTCAAAGGATCCAAGGAATGGGTGATTATGATTCTTATTCAAATAAAAGAATTCAGCTTGGACACAAAATTAATATGCGGGATCCATTTGAAGAGATTAATGGGAAAACAAATAAAATCCATGAATTTGGTAATCCATTTAAATCCGATAAAAAGGCTGTTATTGATATTGATGAAGTTCCAGAGGAGAAAGACGAAATAGAAAATGGTATGAATGGTGGAAATGTAAATGGAAAACGGTTACCAAGGCAAGACATGGCTAAAAAAAGAAAAGGTCCATTAGATTTGGATCGTGTTTTTTCATTTTATAGAAAACAACATAATGGTAATTTAGGTATTGTGAGGGGTGATGGATATATAAGTGATGCTACTTCAGATTACAGTGATACAGAATCTTCCTTAAGCATAGATAGTCCTTTCAGCTCAAGGTCCCCAAGTCCGGTGACTGATAAATTAAATAGCATTTTAAGAAATAGTAGTAATGAAGAGCACATAAATAAAAACAAATTACTAACTAAAGATGATTCTAAAAAAGGTTTAGTAAATGCAAATGCTAATGAAATGGTGAAAAATTATAAACCATCATTCATAAAAACGTTAGATGATTATAAACCAATAAAATTAACATCGACTGATGATGATTACTTAAAACCACTAACGCCAGATGACTTTAAACCACCACCAATGCCCCATTATGATACATCATCAAATAAAATGACAGTTAAAGACAGGTCCCAAATACCAAAAGTACAGCCTACAACACCTATAAATAATGAGCCTGAAACAGGAAACTCAGCATCACCAAAATACGGGTCTAACACAAAAATCTCACCACTAAATCTTTTATCAGCAAAACCATTGAGTAGTAACATTAAACGTTCCGCTACAAAAACTATCTACAATCCAGCAGCAGAAGCGATTGAAATAAAGAAAAAGAAACTTTCAACACCAACAATGTCAAAGGCAATGGGTGGAGATGAGAAGGTGAAAGAAAGTACAGGATTACAACCAAATACATCACTAAGAAAACGTCAACTTCAGGAAAATGAGATGATTCAATTAAAACAAAAAGTAGAGGAATATGTAAGAGCTATAGATGTTGATGAAGCATTATATGAAAGCATAATATCGTTGTTAAGAGAGACTCCATCATTTCCAGATTTTGATATATTATTCAAATTTAGTAAACGAGAATTGACACGATTTAATAAATATACGATATGCTCGATGTTAGATGAAAATTTCGAGAAGATAAAACAGAAAAAAAGGAAGGTTGATAGTGGCAAAGTAAATGGTGTTAAATAACTGTAACAATATTTTAATATCACTTATATCTTTTTTTTTAATATTTTAATATATTCTTCGACTTTTTTTTATTATAATATAACTATTTAAAAATTATCTCTTTTCCTTTATATTGAATTGTTGTCTTTCACAGGTACTGTTGAAGATTCAGTCTCATCAACAATATTTATTGTTGTATTTTTTTTATAATCTTGGTACAAATTGCCCAGATTATCCTGTAAAAAAAATTAAGGCATATTCAAAAGTCTAAAAGTTACCATATATTGTCCAAAAAATGGAAAAACATTGCCAACATCAAACAATGAATCTTTCCCAACTATAGGCTTTCCATTAACTAAATAGAATAGAAATATAAAATAAAGAAAAATATATTTTAGCAATTTTTTACATTCCATTATTTCAGTAAATTTAACTTAGAATTATACTTTCCATAACAAATTTCTCTTTATATACCATTCTTGCAATATACTTTTAACAATTTCATTATAATAATTATTAGGTCAATTTTTATTTGTCAAAAAAATTATCTACATGTCATGTTTTTTTAACTTAATTAAATTATTTCATTTTTTTAACTCTCTCATCTAGTTACGTCATCACCACTAGTGAAATTCTCTATTCTCTATCTTCCCATTTTTTTCCATTGGAGCGTCAAAATTTGTTGCACTTCCAAATAGACCACCTTTAAAGAGTTGTGTGATTGGATTTGATGCATGGTCTTCGGAACCACCTAAAAATGTTGAAATCCAATCTATTTTGTCTAGTTTTCCATTTATTAGAGCAGATAATAAATTTTCAGGGGTTGCCTCTGCTGTCTTCTTTTTTTCTCCCAAAATTTCTGATTCTTTTTTTGGTTCAGGTTCTGGTTTTAGAAATTTTGATAAGATGTTTTTAGCAAACTCTCCTGCTCCATTGTCTGTTGATGGTGGCGGGGGTTTTGTTGTTGTGAATGATGGTCGTTTTTCAGCTGGTTTTTCGTAACTTATTACTTCCTCGTCTTCATCTTTTTCTATTGGAATTCCTTTGATGTTTATTAGATCTACTTCTTTTTCATTTTCGTCAATTTTTGGATTTTTGTCATTACCAAAAAGTTTTGGAAATCCAAAAATTGTATCTGGAGAGGGTAAATTATTAATAAACGAGTATGGTCCATCAGGAGCTGATGGTCTAGGATAATGGGATGGACTTTTGTCTTCAACTCTTTCTATCTCATGATCTTCTTTAATTATAACATCATCAGAATCATTAATTTCAACCATTTCTTCAGGTTGAATATCATCTGATCTTGTTATTTGAGTTCCATATGCCTTCATTGGAGTTTTTCTTTCAGCAACCAGTGGTTTCATTTCAAAAGAATTATCTTTGTCAAAGTTCTTAGGAAGAACTTTCATAACTTTTTCCGTTATTTCTGGTAATTTGTCAGCTAAACGCTCCATGAATATATCAACTCCATTTTTATTTGATAGGTATATTGGTCTTGGTGTTGTCAATTTATCCATTTCTGCTTTTTGCATCTGGGTGATTTGATAATTTTGGAGTTCCGTCAAATGAGGATAACTTGGATTGATTAATTGATTTTGAAATCCAAAATTTCTCATTGGTTGGTGAAATAAAGGATAATTTTCCTAAAAAATTGTTAATGAATTAAGTATAAAAAACTTACCATAAAAGGATATTGTGAAGATATAAAATTAATCAACGTCAGGAATAAAAGACTTTTTACAATCATTATAAAAGTTAAACTTAACTTTACTACAAAATATTATATTTTGACTAAAAATATGTAGTGAAAAGAATATTTCTAACTACTATTTATCTGAAAAAAGATATTTTTCATCATTACAAAATGACTCATTCATATAGATATTAAATTAAATGTCAAGCTAATATAACCATTAAAAAGAAAACAAAATGATTGCTTAGAAACCGGATATTTTGTGACGTGATCCTCTACTTTTCAGATGTTGATTAGAAGACCTTGAAGCTATGTTTTAAATATATATTGCTAATAAATATTCGTATAATTAAAAAAATTTGCAGATGTATTAAAATACTTAAAGGTTATCTAAACTTTTTGAAGGTTCAATGACTTTATAGGGAAGTTAAAGAAATATACTTATATTGTTTTTTAATTTAGTGAAAAAAAATTTTATTAATTTAATTATAGAAATATTGAAAACAAGGAAGGAGAAGATATATAAAATATAGAATGATTTGCTGTTAAAAATCTAAAAAAATTTTAACATTATACATGCATATAAATAATTTTTAAAAGAACTTGTTAAAAATACATAGAAGCAATAATAAAATGAGTGTTGATTACATGTATATATATCTATACCTGTTTATCTTTAATAATATTTTGTATTAAAATAGTTAGAAAAGAAATATAATTTATCTACCCATTGATAGTGAAAAAAAGAAGAAAGTTTAGAAATGTACAATGGAAAGCATTACCTCAAGAAGTCGATTTTTACAATGATGTAAAGAGATTGTCAAGATTTCTTAAGTGTATTACTTTGAATTACCATGATTGGATTATCTTTTCGTTAAAAATTTTACTTTAAATGTATTTATGGTGTAATGGTCAATAAATATTATAAAAATTTTAAAAGATATATTATTAAAACTTCATGGCATTCTATATTATAATAATTTATGTTATATTATTTGTTTTATTTTTCAATTTTACATATATCTTCAAATTGGTTTCCATTTGTTGTTTGAAGTCTAATATTATCTAATCCAAAGAATTGATGTGGTTTTATAAGATCAATGACAAAGTATATCTTTTTGACATGTTTCTCAATCAAAACTCTTTCATCTGTAAACCAGTATCTATCTTTATCGATAGGTGGATTTTTGTAAGGACAATTTTCGAAAGAATCTAAGCATACTAAAAAGTTGACTCCTACAGAACGTTGGTAAATATCAAAGACTATAAGAAAATTTTCACGGGATGTGAAAGAAGGAGATTCCATTATATAAACATTATCACCATCATTTCTATCATCATCACTACCAGCAACTGCAAAATAACTGCTATTTTGATCATCATTATGATTTCTCTTATGAACTCCATTTAATGGGTTACCAATCCCAACTAAAGAAACTTTCCATGGTTCACTAAAGTTAAAAGAGGTTACTTTATTTTATCTCAATATTATTATAAACTTACGTTGCCAGCTCACTAAATGGGTTGTAATTACATGTACTATTATCATTAAAATTACACCATAACAAATTACAAAGTTCTTTATTTTCCTTTTGTAATGAGGTTGTTCCTATTGTCAATGACTCATCAATTGTTCTATCCTCTACATCATTATAATCCTCCGTTACAAATGACGATTCAGACTTTCCTTTTCTTAATGATTTACTATTATCTAAAATTTCTTTTAATTTTTGAGGATTACGATCGTCTTTAACATCATTTTCATTTATCCTAACTAGTGTTTCATTATTAACTTCTTCATTATTATCAACATTTTCACATAACTGCCCTTGATACTTAATATCGTCGATAAAAATAATTTTATCCTCATCAATATTCCTTACATGGAGTCTAATAACAAAAGGTTTCAAATTTTCTGGAATTTCGAATGTCAGTGGATTTTCATCTATTGTTGTTGGTTCACAAACCTCCATTCCATTATCTTTTAGAATAACGCATATCTCCAGCTGAGCTATTTCTGTGTTACACCAATAACTATAATAATATATTTTCTATAATTTCAATAATTTATTGTAAGAAGACTTACTTAAAGGATAGTGTTGCTTTTCCGAACTGACATGGAACATCTAAATCTAGGTTAATGAATTCTTCATCATTTTTTATATGTTCTTCATTAAAAACACTCCCGATTAAAAAATAATTATCTATAAAAATAAAAAAATTAATTGTTTAAAATGAAATGGTTTTTTCCCTAAACTTACCGACATTAAAATCTCTATTTGAGGTACAGTCAAATTTGTTCAGATCAAATAAACTTTCATAACCTCCAATTTTAAATTTATTTTTTCCTCCAGAGTACCATGAACATTTTTCTGTTTGAGTATCGAAATTACAACTACTTGAACCACCTACAAGTAATGATGGAACCTCTTTTGAAATTTCGTTAAAAGGGTAAAATGTAGCAAGACTTTTAAGTTCTGATGATGTATATTTTCCAATATCATCTCGGATACATTTTTTTAACTTCTCTGGTTCGGTTCTACTTTTACTACCACTTGATGGTACTCCATGGTAAGGTGGTGCTTGATAGTTTGATGAATCCACTTTGTAATCAAGTGATGCTGATGAAACTCCATTTTGGAAAGTATTATCATAAACAGGAGCAGGTTTTGGGTCATTGCTATAACTTGTATAAGAAGGAGTTGGGGAACAAGAATAAATATAAACTGCTAATGTTAGAACATTAATAGTAACAATATAAAAAATATATTTTCCCATATTTTTTTACATAAAATATTATATTGAAATGACTTTATAAAATGGTTATGAATAAAAATAACTTATATTTATATTTTCTTTTAACTTATTATAATAAAAGGATAATAACAATATAAATATTATACATTTATATTCATTCCTTCAATAAACTTACATAATCATAGGTTCATGAGGTAGGTAATATTATATCAATTTATTAATTGAAAAGGGAGGGATATAGAACAAAATATTCAATCTACTGGATAAATTCTATTCAAAAATCCTTCTGGTCAAGGTTAAGTAAAAAATATGATCCTACTCATAATTTTGCACCAAACTCCAGCATCCAACTTTAATTAATATTTAATTGTTTTTACATTATTAAAACACACTTTTTTTGTTAATTAATCGTTAGTTTTATATAAATGATTTATTTTTTACAGAAATATTTTACCTTTTTTTTAGATTGTTCATTTTTCTTATACAAAAGATTATTTTATAATCTTTAATATGCAGACTAATCCAATAAATGACCCGATTTCTGGGATTGTAAAACTTAATCATATAATCAAGGATTAAATAATATCCTAACTCTGATTATTTTCAAGAAATGTTTCTTTTTTAAACAAATATAAAAACTAAGCATTTGTTTCATGCTCTTCGAAGGAAACTCCCACTATCTAGAAACCCCTAACGCATCGAACACGAATGGTTTTTGATATACAGTGTTTAGGTACAGATAATATCATTAATAATGATAATGCCTGTGTTTTAGACACTGATAAAAAGAGCGACCCTTTTATTTGCCAGTACCTTTGCGATGTAATGCTCGACACTAGTTCGTCTGGGTCATACTTTATTGTAAACTTTAAAACGTTTTTATGCAAACTTCAATTTACAAAGTAAACATTTAAATAAAATTTGATAAAAAAATAGTATCCATCATAAATCTTAAAACGGTAGTGTTTATTGTCTTAAACATTATTTTTTAACTTTATTACAAAGTAATAACAGTAGTGTAAATTAAGAAACAGTTAAATTAAAAATCTTTTTAAAAGTTATAACAAATAAAACAGGTTCAAATAAAATTTAACAAAAAATTTGATTTCCTAATTTCTTCCAATTTTTTTTGTAATTTTTTGATTAATAGATAAATTAAACTTCAAATTAACGGATATATAAAAAAGATTAAAGAGACTTTTTTTGACTTTTAATAATTCCATTATAATGAAACTTTTCTTTATATCTAAAAATCTCTTTATCAGGAAGGTGATTAAAACTTTTCATTTTCTTTATAATAATAAATATAATAATGTATTATATTTATGCTGATTATAATATATAATACCTATAACGTTTTAAAGGCCTCCTTATATTTTTAACCCCTTCATGGTGTTTAGAAATGTTGTCTCATTTTCATGGATAAAACGTATTAATTCAATCTCAATTGTCTTATTAATGCATTTTTATTCCATCAGCCGGTTGCCTGCGACACAGATATACAAAAGATATACGTAAAAATTTTCTATCATATATACGATATACATAAATAGATATCAAAACATACATGATAATATCTTATAATTTATACATTTTTAATGACACTTCTTATGAATTTAAAATTCTTCAGTATGTTATTACAAATCTCTTTATTTTATTAATAGTATTTAATTTTAAGAAGATATAATAAATTGATAGAGGCAATTTTTATATATACCCCCTTTTTGACATTTCATCCTTTTTTTTCCGGTTTCTGAAATTAAGTTGGTGTAACAAAAAAATAAAAGTTAATAGGAAAGGATACCAATTGCAATTTTTATTCCATCCTGTCCCTTTTAATTTCTTATAAAAAGACAAGACTTTTTATGTTATATCCTTTTAGTTTTAACGTTTAATAAACAATCGAATATAATAAAACTTATTTTAGGAAAATCATTTTATTTTGTATTATTTTATTATGAAATTTTTGGTATTTATATTATTTTTGATATCGTTATTTACAATCTCATTGGGATCTTTTTGTGGAAAGTATGGTGTTCCTTTCTCATTTGAGGTTCTTCCTGATGGTGCTCCTGTTTTAGGTTGTGCACAACCATCTTGCATATTACAACCCGAGGATGGAGAGGATGATTCTGAATTTTTGACTGATGATAATGGAGAAAAAGATGGATTCTTTAGAGAAGGTGATAGATCTATTAAAAGATCAAAATTCATTGGTGGTGTTCCTAAATTCCATGCTAATTGTACTGGAGAGTTTAATGAACTTACTTGTAATAAGAAAAATCATTGGGTTGGGGGTATTGAATATATTGATCATCCAAGACAACCGTAAGTTTCTAGTGATACTTTATATTTACAACTGTTTTTTCTTTTAGATTAATTCTTCAATGCTGTTCATTTGAAGGTTTGAAGTTTTCTCAAGAAGTCGGTACCACTAGAGTTAATCCAAATGAAGCTATTAACGGAGGAGAGGTAATTCGTAATGGAAGACAAATTTCATTTGATGTTATTTCTAACGTTAAAAAAGTAGTTGAAGAAGATGGAAACAAAATTGGTTATGAAGTAACAGTTCGTCGTATGAATTGTCTTCCAGATCCACCAGAGCCAACAGTCAATGTTGATGAAGGAGCTCCAGAAGAGATTGTAAAAGTATTAGAAATCGCCAGTGCTACAGAAAAGAAAGCCATGAACAATGGAATAAACAATGAAGTTCAAAAGAAAAATGAGCAACAAAATTTTAGACAATTTGGACAACCAAATGTTCCAATTCACCAAAATTATGTTAATAATAAACCAATTCAAGCTCCAGTAAATGGACAACAAGGAAATATTATTCCTAATAACCAAGTTCCACAACAAGGATACAATAACCAAGTTCCACAACAAGGATATAACAACCAGGTTCCACAACAAGGATATAACAACCAAGTTCCACAACAAGGATATAACAACCAAGTTCCACAACAAGGATATAATAACCAAGTTCCACAACAAGGATATAATAACCAAGTTCCACAACAAGGATATAACAACCAACAGCCTTACAATACCAATAACAATGCTAATATGCAACAACCAAATAATAACAATAATAATGTTAATAATGTCCAACGGCCATACAATAATAATAATAACAACAATGCTCAACAACCATACGCAGTTCAAACAACTCCAGCTCCATTTGTCTTCCCAACACTTCCACCACTTTCTCTCCACACTCATACATTCCCACCAAGTCTATTTTCTCATCTTCATACACTTCCTCCACACCTTCAACATCCCGGGTTCGGAGCACCACAACAATCATCAGCCGGAGGAGTACCATCACAACCAATGGCATTTACCTTCCCAACAATGGCACCATTACCAACACACCCAACACTTCCTCCAATAGCTCTCCCACAACATCCAGCAATGCATGGTGCAGCCCAATTCCAACTTCCTGGTTTCCCACCTCTTTCTATTCCATCTCTTGGATCTTTTGCACCACAATCTCCACCCGCTCAACCAACAAAATAATTTATTTACCTGTTTATTATCTTTTTAATTTATTTGTAGTAATTAACTTATTTACATTAAATACAAAATAAAATATAATAATTTTCAAAAAAACAACATTTAATTCTATCTCTCCTCAACATACTCACTTGGTAGTGGGTTTATTAAGAATCCATTAATTTTGACAGATTTTTTAAGAAGATTCCTATCTGGTTCACATGATAAAATTTCGGAAATTCCACCGTTTAAAATTATTCTTATCAATTGTTGAGATCTATTTGTTATATCATCACATTGGCGTAATGTTAACGTGCAACTTAGACTTGATGGTTCATTTGCTGGATCAATGGCGGAAATGGAATTTGGAAGGAGAATGCCACTCCCTATTAATTTAAAAAATCTTAAAAATGCATGATTTAAAGGCAATATTTCACGACTTGGGGTTTGAAGTAAACAATAGTGACATAGAACATGAATGATATGAGGATTTAATCCTTTAAACCCATCATAAGAGTCAGCTATGTGTTTAATAACTGATACTAAGATTTTTAAAGAAGGATTCCTAAATTGTCTTGATATTTGAATAAACCAGTAACTATTCTTTAGATACTTGTCAGTTAGAGTTATGGCTTCTTTTTTCAAGTGTATAGTATCTTTTAATTTACAACGATTATAAGGAACCGTTGTTATTAAAAGGCGAACACATGTAACACCATCTGTTATATCGACACCAAAATCATGCATTACCTTTGTGCAATCTATATTTAGTTTGGTTTTTACTTCATTAATGCATTCATCTGCTAGACGTTTAATAGACTCAATCGTCGGGAGAGTTTTTAATACTATAACAAAATCAGCAATCGCATTCGTTCTTATAGTCATATTTGTCATATAAGAACCAATTTCGTGCATACTATCAACAATCTAAAAAAAATAAATATTTTTAAAGGAAATTGTTATTACTTACACAACCATCAAAAAGTTCAGGTGAAGCAATTATACGATTAAAGAATGTCTGAATTGTATAAAAAAGATCTGCTAACGACTGGTGTTGTTTAGGAGACATTGAAATCGCTTCATTAAGTCTATGGATACCGTAAGTTAATTCTTTGTAAAATTCATCTTTTTGGTTTAATACTTTCTCAAATAAATTTGGAATCAAATATTCATCAAAAACAGGGACCCTGGAAACTCCAGTAATCTGCAACTCGTTGCCAGTATTTTCCATTCCACATAAAAAACAATCCTTTGTCTTCAAAATGACATTAACAATTTATAAAATGTACCAAACAAAGTCTATATAAGAAAAAACTACTTTTAACTGTTAAGTCGCTATTACATAAAAACTATCTTTCCAGGACATTTTCCCAATATTCACAGTAAGATTCATTGTCATTTTTACCATTACAGCTTTTAAAGTAGTCAACAAAGTATACTCATGTGAAATGCCTTTTTCAAATTTTATAATTATCTTCATTACTCATAAATTAGTCCCAGAGGGATGGTTTTTACGTTCTGTTGTGATAAAGTAATTAATGTCGTTAAACTTCATCTTTCTGTTAAAAAGTATCTTTCTCTCGTTTTGAGAAGTGGGTTTTTTTTCTCGTATTAATATTCAAAAAAATGATCTTTCTTCAATAATTTTAATATTCCCTTCAAAAGTCAACTGTGTCTACATATATCTCTCTCCATCACATTAGTAAAAAATATATAATTAGAATGCCTTAATATGTTAAAAGTAAAAGGTTTCTCATGCATCATTCTTTTTTTTATTTTACCGCTCACCTTTGTATTATAAATATCACCAGATAGCTATACTAAGATGCAGATAATATTGTTAGTATATGCTTTTTTTTTTATTTGACCACCATAATTGATGCTATCTTTTTTATTAATACTATATAATATTTTGTTTCTACTATATTATATATTAAATAAAGCATACTATGATTCTAGACATTTAATTTTTTTATGCCTTACTTTTTAAACGTTTAATATATACAT
Source organism: Strongyloides papillosus (assembly GCA_005656395.1). Classification (NCBI taxonomy): domain Eukaryota; kingdom Metazoa; phylum Nematoda; class Chromadorea; order Rhabditida; family Strongyloididae; genus Strongyloides; species Strongyloides papillosus. The sequence continues at coordinate 223,557 of SRSI01000062.1, forward strand.
ATATCAGATGTCATTATATCATCTCTTGGAAGGCAGTTTCTGTTTTTTTTTTTCTACCACAACTTTCTTATTTTTCATGAACACATTATTTTAAAAGAGAGTAAATCATTTATAAAAAAATGCACGTTTAGTTTGTAATATATAAATACTTTTATTATATTTGGTAGTTTTTTGTCCACCAGTCATCATATTTTCGAACACATCATTTTCCAAATCTTCTTTATCTTTTTTTAAACATATGTTCACGGTATTTTATAATTTTTCTCTTCTATCAAAGTTTGTTTGAACGTTGCATTTAATAACCATCGTATCGTACATTTGAATTATACTACTATTTTTTTTACATACTTTTTGTTTTAAAATGTATGTTATAATAGGTTTTAAAATTTTAGATATAGAATTTTGTGGAAATTTTTAATAATTCTCATTGTAAATTGTATATATAACAAAATTATTGTTCGCCTAGTCAAACATTTATAGAGAGAAGATGTCGAACAAGGTTGAGGTACTGAATCAATTGGCTACAGATATTTATAATGAGACGAACCCCGAAGTCAAGAAGAGTGCAGAACAGAAATTCGTTGAATTATGTACAGCACCAATGGATGTCGTTCTCGAGTCTTGTAGGATATTACTTGAGAGTGAAAATGTAAGTTTCTTTAGTAGAAGATTAAATTTATTGTTATCCTCTTATAGGTTCCATATTCTCAAGCTGTAGCAAAGACTCTTTTTATGAAAACACTTAATTCAAAAATGTCCATACCAAGTAACTACAGATTGGACTTGGCAAATTATCTAATCGACTATATAATTGCAAAACACGAGGCATTCCCAGCTTTTATTATAAAAGGCTTGTGTCAGGTATTAGCAAGGATTATTAAGATTTCCTGGTATCAGTTATCGAACACCTCTGAGGATCGTTCTCTTAGAGCTAGTGGTAGTTTGCCATCTGCTGGAGAAACCTACCCATTTAGGAAATTCGTGGAAAATTCTATACAACTCGTTAGAAATGCTGCTTCACCAACAACATCTTTTGTTAATGTCCCAGGAAATAGAGAAGGAAATATTAAAATTGGATTAGAAATTTTATCAGCAGTTATTGAGGATTTTGGTGAGATGCAAGGAATAGATGGGGTTTCCAAATTCCGTCGTGTTGCTTCGGATCTTAGAGACAGTTACATGAAAGACATGATTGAGATATCAATGGATATTTTAGAAAAATATTCTCCAGGTGTTGAGGTTACATCAATGGAAAGAATTCCTGAAATTCGTAATATTCTAGTATCTACTAATGAGGGACAGATTTTTTGTTCTGCTTTGACGTTATCTTATCAAATTTTAAGTTTCGATTTTATTGGTGGAATGTATGATGAGACTCAGGATGAGTCAGCTCCAATTCAGGTACCTTCTAAATGGAAAGATTTATTTTACTATGATGACCAACAATCAAGTGATGGTAATGATGTTTCTTCAATGAGAGAAAGTAAAGACAATAAAGCCAGAAATATTGTTGGTCTTTTCTTCTCATTGTATTCAGTATGTCCGGGACAGTATATTGTTATTCTTCTCAAAAATCTTGTCTTGTTGACCTCTGTCCGTAGGACACTTTTTGATTGCCGTGGACGTGGTCTTCATCTTGAGGCTTTATCTAACGGAGTTTTAATGATTCTCAATGATACATCTCGTCTTCAGGATAAGGATGCTTTTCATGAATTTTGTCGATTGGTAGCAAAAATTAAAGGAACTTTTCAATTGGCTGAATTAGTTAAAAGTTCATACTACATGCAAATGATTAATAAGTTGGTTTCATTTACCATTGAAGCACTTCGAGTTAAAGAATTTACTCTTAATTCAATCTACTACCTACTTTCATTTTGGCAAAAAATGGTTTCATCAACTGCTTACGTTAATAGTGCAGAGAATCATAACCTCGAGAAGTTATGTCCAAATATAGTAAAAGCATTTGTTCAATGTAGATTGGATTATTGTATTGCTGTTGTGAATGATCACGAAGAAGATGATATGGCTGAAGATGGAAGCTTGCACCAATTAATGGAACTTCTTGGAACAATTTCGCGTCTCTCCTACAAAGATGTTTATGATTTCTTGAAGGATGTATTTGATCGAGATTACTCACAATATGAAAGTATCTATGTATCTTCGCCAAATTCCAACGAAGCTGTGATTTTAAGAAAGAGATTAGCATGGCTTGTTAATCTTATTGGAGGTTGTATTATGGGAAAAGGATCGTTGACATCTAACTCAGAACAAGATATTATTGATGGAGATTTAATATCAAGAGTTTTGAAACTAATGCAAACAACTGATAAACAGCATGCATCCTTAAATGGACTTACTGTTGATACTCATTTTATCCAGCTCGAAATAGCTTATCTATTCTGTTTAGAACAAGTTAGAAAACAATACATTTCAGATCAGATAATGAAAGTTTCAGAAATGTTTATGAGATTATCAGAGAATCTCGGTATCAAAAATGAGGATGGTCTTTTGGTGATATATGTTCGTAAGATTTGTACAAATATGAAATTCCTCAATGTTAATGAACACGTTATTAGCCAATCATTGTACTTACTCGATGAATTGACACTTGGGTTCATGGCTTCGAAGAAATTACTAAAAATTGAAGAGGTTCAATTTATGATTAATAATCATAGTGGTGATTTACTTAATTACAACAACGGTACTGTTACAACATCCTCCTTAAAAAGTAGAACTAATTTCTATAAAAGTTTAACAAGAATATTTGCTTGTGATCTTGGTGAAGATTTCAAAGTTTTTAAGACCTTTATGGCTCCAATCCAAAATACTTTAAATGAAATTGTTGAAGTTTTTAATAATCCTAATATGTCTTGTAATCAAAATCAGTTGAAGTTAGCCGTTATTTCTGTTTGCCGTGATCTGACTGGTATATCATATGCGTTGTCTAAAAAAATTCATTTCACTATGCTTTTTGAATGGATGCACAATAAGGTATTTCAATTCATTCAGCGTGCTCTTGAGTTGTGGGGAGATTGTCCTGAGGTTGTTAATCCAATCATGAAATTATTGACTGAAATTTCATGTAACAGAACAAGTAGATTAAGTTTTGAGATGAATACAAAGTACACAATTGTGTTGTTTAAAGAAATTAGCAAAATAGTTGTTAATTTTGGAGAAAGAGTTTTAAATTTCAATACCAATACATCTCTTAATTCATCTTCATCGGCTTTGAATGTTACTGGAATTGACAAAGGGAATGATAGATTATTAAGAATGAAAGTTAAGAATATTACAAACATCTTTCATATTACAAAAAATGTACTTCAAGGCGGTTATTTACCATATGGAATTATGAAATTATACGGTGATGATTCTTTAAAGGATATGATTAATTTGTACATTAAGTTATTCCTTAACATAAAGGATGATATCTTAGATTTTCCAAAATTGGCTAGGGTTTATTTTGCTGTTTTGGATACTATTTGTAGGGATCAAATCTATTACATTAGTCAACTCGATGACAAAGTTTTCGAAGATATATTAATCAGTATTCATAATGGAATCCAATCTTTAGGTATAGTTTTCCCTTGCAAAGTTTTTTTTTACAATATTATATTTTAGAAAATTCCGTTATTACTAATGCGACTAATGCTTTGGATTATATTTTGGACATGATTATACGTAAAGTTCATCCAACAATTGAAACTTGTACCATCGACTCTGAAGAGGAAACTGGAGCTTGTTTGGTTGCATTGGAAAGGAATCCTGACTTGTTGTTAGGTCTTCTAAACACCATGTTGTATACACTTGTTTTTGAAGAATGCAAGTGTCAATGGAGTTTAAGTAGACCATTGTTTGGTATTATTCTTCTCCAGTACGATGCCTTCAAGCAATGGGGTGCAGAAATGATTAATAATGCTATTGCTGCTGAAGGTGATGCGAATAAAGGTGGAAATTCCGAAGCTTATGCTAACAAGAAGAAGGCGCTTGAGATTGCATTTGAAAGCCTCACTGAGGGTATCGAGCAGAAAGTCCTCTCCATAAGAAATAAGGACCAATTTACAACAAATGTTAGTGTATTTAGAAAAGCTGTCCAGGAGATTATTCGTGATAACGATGACAGAAGAAGCCTCAATAGCTATTCGAGAAACGAGAGATATGGATACGAGATGATGGCGTAATCTTTTCTAGTTAACCACTATATTCATATATGTATTCCGATGAGAAAGATCAATCTTTTTTTTGCTTATATATTGATAATGCTTTTTTTGCCCATCTTGAAATAATGATAGTTTTTATTTTCGTTTAATTATAAATTATTTTGTACAATATACACGATTTCGTTAATTTTTTTTAAATATTTTTTATTTAAAAATCGAAAATCAAAAATGATAAAACAAGTAAATACTAAAATTAAGCAACAACACGATAACTGACATATCTGCCAGCTGTTTCAGATGGTCTGACAATTTTCACTACCTGCCCTCTTTTTAATCCATAGTATCTTGCAATTGGATCTGAAACTTGCATTCTTGGCAGTTGACTTGGAGCAACTCTGTATCTCTTAAGTAATTCTCTTTTTTCTTCTTCTGTCATAACAATATGTTCAGGTACAAGTTCGTGTTCTGTGATGTTGACTACGAGTTCATTTTCTGAAAATTGCTCAATTGTGTACTTTGAAGCCATATCTACAATACATTGTTTCGCTGAGGGAGTTATACCATTTTGAACGACAATTATACTTCTTGCAACGTTTTGTTGTTGCATCTGCCCACAAATTGCTTTAATTGTCTTGATTCCTACTTTAGCATCGTCCGGGAAAAAAATATACATTTGGTCTGAAATAAAAAGAGAAATCATAGAAAAAATTACTATTAAAAAATACCATCTTCGTTTTGTACTTGAGCAACAAGCATAGTTAAATCTGAACGTGAAGGTCTTCCCATACTTGGTTTATCCCCAAAAGTATCCTTAAATTGGTCCAGTGTAAGATTCAATTCATCATCTGTTACAAGATAACCTCTATCATGACACATCTAAAAAATGAGGTAATTGTAAAAAATCCCATTATTCTAACCTGAGTTAATGTGCGGCGAATTCTCCATAATTTGGAGGTCTCCAATTCATCACTTAAAGACATTGTAACTTAAAAAATTGATAGTATAAAATTAATACATAAAAAAGAAATTTAAAATTAGCAAACTCAATACGATCGTGTCAAGAGCTTTTTTGGTAAAGTGTTTATTCATTTTTTGCTTACATTATTAATGGTACTTCCTAAAATTCTAATAAAAACTCTAAATTAATTTTTATGTCCACTATTAATTGCCATAATTATTTTTATTATGATATTAACAACTTAATTTACGCCAGAGATTTCTTTACTTTTAAAAGTAAACCTCTTTTTTTTTAAAGCATATATTACAAATTCGATAATATTTTATTCAGATGTTAAGATTTTACAAGTCCGCTTAATCTCTTTTAAGTTAGTACTTCACTAGGAAGTCCTTATTGCTGTTGACAGTTATCCTAACAAAATTTGGCGCTCAAATTCCCCTGTACCACTTTCAAGTTAACTTGTTCATCAGTAAAGTACACTTTTCACCAACTTTGTTTTATATTTTAAACCCTGCCTGCCTCTTGTGTGCCGGTAAAGCAAACATCAACTGTCATATACTAGCATTTTTTTTACTTTCAATTTTGTGCTATTTATAAAATTTTTTTGTGTATAGTATTTTTTATAATTTGTTTTAAATTGATTTTTAATAAATTATTAGATTTTTTTAGATGCCATTTGGAGATTCATTAAATCGTAAACTACTTCTTGATCCAATAGCTTCATACATCTCACAATTATCAGAGGAGGATCATGAAAAACCAGAAAAAGACTTTTTTGCTTCATATGAATCCTTTTCAAAGAAAAAATGGGGTCTCAAAAAAAAACCTCAACCTTATGTAAACGGTACCATTCTTAACTTGTATGAATTATATACAATTGTCAAGAATTTTGGTGGTTTTATGAAGGTAACAAACCATGAATTATGGCCTGAAGTAACAAAAAGCTTAAATTTACCAGGAGCTGTCAATGAGACAGCATTAATAAAATATATTTACCAAAGATATTTATTGTATTATGAGGAGAGTGAAAATGGTCTTGGTGAAACTGAAGTAGATCTAGATGAAAATAGCTCTTCAAATATGGGGACAAGAAGTAGGGGAAGAGTATACTATAGTAATAGTGAAAATCCCGTTTCAATAGAGAAAGCTGGTAATTCAAATCCAAGTAGTATGATGACCAAAAATCTTGGGTACATAATAGGTCATGGAGCTGAAAATGGTCCTGATTATCAAAAATTAATGAAACATTTACTTTCTGGATTTGAGAATGAAAATGTTTTCGCAAGGAATCTTCTTAGTATGATGGCTTCTCCAGGGCCTTATCATTTGAAACTTCAACAGTGTCCTATTCTTGTAGATATTCTTCTTGCTAAGATTGGTATATTTCCCGTTAATGATCCTGTAGATTATAAATCTGGATTTGGGGAAGATTATCTTACCAATTGGAGGCATAAAGAACACTGTAACTTTGATACATTTTGGAAGGAAAGTGGTATTAAAGAGGAATATGCCATTAAATTAATAGAGAGACAAGATATCATGGATTCTATTATAAAATATAAAAATGGTGCAGAAGTCTGTGGTATGAGATATGATAATGATGATTTGTCTTTTCTTTACCATCCCTCAATAGAGATGAATGAGAACGATCCTATATATTTTAGGGTTCTTCACACAACAAAAATACTACGAGAATTATCTTTTGATTTGGACAATAGAGCAATTTTATCAAAAAACAGAAATTTATTTACATTTGTCATGTGTATTGCATTCAGTAGATACGAATGTCTTCATCAAAATGTAATGGATACATTAAACAATATTTCTGAAGATCTCGATTTAAATGATCTCCTTGTTTATAGTAACCATTTTGGTTGCTTTATGAAACTTGTTAAATTTTGCTTATTAAGTAAAGATAGGATGAAAATTTGTGTTGGACTTGAAATTCTGGGAAATATTTCTGCCAAAGAAGGAAATGAATTTTTTGTAATTGATTTTCTGACTAATGAGAAAGATGTTTTGGAACAGATAAGTTTATTACTCGTTCCAATGGATGTCATGTCTTTAACACATACGTTAGAAACTGTTTACGACCTAACAACGATGGGTGAAACTGTTTGTGACTTGTTTGCAAATGAAAATGGTGTCTTGAAGCAACTATATGCTTTACTTACGGTTGAAGCTAATAAGTTTGGACCATGTTATATTCAAGGGACAAAGATAATACAATATCCACCACAACTAGGAAATGGGCAAAGAGTTGTTAGAAAATTTGCCTCAACTCCAATGAATCGAAATAATACTACTACCAATGGTCAAACTCCGAATCAAAGAATGAATCAATTTAGTACACCCCGAAGTCAAATTCCTAATCGTCCCATGACGAATACCCCGATACAGACTCCTTCAATGCCAATACGTCGGCCTTCTAGACCAGATGATCCTAGAATGACCTCACAATCAGAGACACCTTTACCTAAAATTAATGAAGATCAGGATAAAATTAATTTAACAAGAGAATGGATGAATTCATCTTTAAGATTCGATCCAACTTATGAATCATCTATTAAAAGAGGGAAACTTTACTGCGATTATGTGAATCACTTTAATAACAAAAAGATGTTATCACTTAACATGAAAAACTTTATAACATTATTAAGAGAACTTTTTCCAAAGATTAGATTTACTAGTGAAGATGGTCAGGCTAATTCATGCATAGTTGGAATCATTCAACGGACACCAGGTTTGTCTAACAACCCTCCGTCTCAGTTAATGCCTAATGTTACAGGTTCAAACAATGCTGAATTACCTAACGATCACACAGCTCTAGTAAAAACAATATTTAATGCTCATGCCGAAAAAGAGAAGATGGCTGCTTTAAAGACTACTGGAAATGAAAGTGTATCAAGAAAAAGGAAGCTTACCAATTCTTATGTTTCGAATAGTCTTGAATCTATGAGAGAATCAGCATCTCCAGAGATGGCTGAGTCACTTATAGATGATGGTATTGATTCTAGACCACCATCAAGTATGGGAGCATCTAATTCTAACTCCGAAATATCCTCACCTTTACCGAAAATTAGTAATGATATGAAAACTTCAATGACATCAGATAGTATGGATGTCCTATGTGATGATTCCAGTTCTATTAAATCAACTGTCAATGGAACATTTGGATATGACGGTAATACAGAAAATGAACATCCTGTGCAGGAAGTACATCATACAAATGGTGAAATGACAACATCAGCTCCTGAATCTATTTTACAGCAAAAACTTAGTCAAAAATCTCCATCACCTTCCGAGTATCTGGATAAGATTGATTCACCAATATGTGAATGGCAAGATTGTGGTATAATATTTCCTAATGCTAGTCAACTTTATTATCATATATATAAAACACATACAGTAAATGAAGAGATGGTATGTAAGTGGAATAATTGTGAAAGAATAGTCAGGAATCATTGGGCTTTGTTATCACATATTCATGAGACTCATTATAAAAAACCTATTAGTGAGGAGGCGAAACATTTAAGAATGAAACATGGCAATAAAGAATATATCGAACAGATTCTTAAAAGTAAATGGAAAGAACAAGAAAATAAAAAGTCATACCGTATACCAGTTAAAAATTCTTTTGTTCCTCCCTACACAGAGTGCCATAAATCAACAATAAATGGCAAGGTTGTAATGACACCAGTCTTTAATGATTTCACAAATGTAGCTGAAGGTCCAGTGACAAAATCTGTTCGTTTAACTGCTGCATTAATTCTCCGAAATATTGCTACATACTCAAAAAAAGGAAGGTCATATTTGAAAAGGTATGAAAATTTTATATCTTATATGGCATTTTCAAAACTTGAAGCAAATAGTGCACTCAGTCATTACCTATATGAAATAAAAGATTCTATTGAGAATAGTGACAATGATGAAAATGTGTTGAATGAAGATAATTGTGTACAAGAAGAAGTTTGTGAAAGTTAGAAATTAATTTTATTATTTTTTTGTATTTATTTATTGTATATTTATTGTCTTTAATATGATTTACACTCACCAATCTACTAACAATGATAATATTTTAGAATTATTCTTTTGTTTTTTTGTGTTATAAAATTGTTGTTAACAGTTATCATACACTTCTTCTTCTGATATGAATTCTGTATTTCTACAATCATCAAAATCATAATCTATTTCTTCACAAAAAGAATTTACATCAATATTTAACATGTTGCTTGAGGTATTACTACTTGGACTTAATGAGTTAAGATCCATATAACCATTATTAAATGAATCATCATTTACTATTATTTCTGAGTCATCTGTTCCTTCTATAAATGGAGTGATATTAATTTGACTGGATGGACGTGGAGCATTTCTATCGTAATGCCTTAAGAAATTGCAAAGATGTTTGAGACGCCTTTCTTTACTTCTTCTATTTTGAAACCATACTTGAATGACTCTCATGCTTAAACCAGTTTCTAAAGAAAGTTTGGCTCTAGCATGTTTAGATGGTTTAGGTGTTGTTAAGAATATTTTATTAAGAACATCAAGTTGACTTTGTTTGATTGTCGTTCTTGGACCTCTTCTTTTTAATAAATTATTTTGATCATCAGAACACATTTCTCCATATGTATACATTTCAAAAGGGTACTGAAGAATAGGTGGGAGAGCAGAAATTAGAGAATGTGATGATATTTTTTTACTTGAAGGATTAGATTTCCCTGAACATTTACCAGAAGATTCCTTTGATGAAACTTTTTTTGGGCGATTTGTTATGGATTCTCCAACAACCTCTTCTTTAATGTCAATATTATCTTCTTTAAAAAATAAATGCTCTTCACAGACGATATTTATAATCCCATTTGTTTTTGTTTTTTGATTATCAAAATTTACATTAAATCCAAACTTATCTCCTTCAGCTAGTGATTTAGAGCAATAAAAACATTTATGGCATTTTGGATGATAAAATAATACAACATTTGTTTCAACTTCTTCTTTTTTTAATGTTCCTTTGCAATAATTCTTTTTTGATTCAAAATAATAAGAATCTGTACTGTATTGTACTTTAAATACAACATCAGTTTTTGAAAGACCATCTCCACAACCATTGCATTTATATGGTGAAAATTCTTTAAAATAGTGATTTTTACAATAAACTTTATTATTTTTACAAAAACAGGGGTAATTAGGATCTAATTTTATACAACATGTCCAACAACGTAGACAAGATTCATGGAAATATGTAACATTAACTATATTATTTAGTGGTATTTCTGTACTTGATATCTAGAAATAAAAAGATATAAATATTAGAAAATAAATTATTTCGACTTACAGCAAGAAAATTTTTGTCTAGAATTTTTCTGTTACAACCAGAACAACTTTGTTTAGAATCTTCATGACCAATATTTTTTTTAGAATTATTTACATCATGGACTTCATTTTTAATATGTGTATGATTATAAATCTTAATATCATCATTTCCTATAGAATCAACAACTTGTGATATAGCTTCTAACGGTTTTGTATCAATAAAATACTCATCAAAAATATCAGCCATAACTTGATAAGAAATAAAGATTATAGTTAAGTTAAAAAGAGTTTAAATAATTTTAAAATTTTCCAAAATATTTTCAAATACCCTTTCTATCCTTATTTTTAAGGGAGGAGTTTTTAGAAGTATATTTATATACTATAATTTTTATCCAACTTATTATTAACATTTCTTTCGTATATTTATCACATATTTTTCTATCCCATCTGTTAATACTTTTTACGATTGTCTATTACTTTTTCACTTATCAACAACAATGATTCATGGCACGCTAACAAAAATTCATTTAAAATGTATATAAATTTGTTAAACATATTTCTTACCATATCATTTTATATGATATATTTTGGGGAGTTAGAATACATTTAGGATATCTGCAAGTTATTGTATGAATTTTTTATTATTAATAGTGTGATATGACAATGAATGATTGACCATTTAACTGTCTATAACTGCTGGAAAGAAGAAAGATATGTATAATGATTCATTATTTTTAATATTTTAGGTGATGACTGAATTTATAATTGATAAATCATGATGATAAGTTATTTGCTGAATTTTTAATTGGGACACTTTTTTTATAACTGACTTTTACAGTAGTAAAATAAAATTGTTATAATGTGTTTTGGAATAGTATTTAAAATTGGTTTTTTGGGATAGATTATTAATATCTTACGTTTTTATTTGTACTTTATCAGTTTGAATTATGTGTATGCCACCAAAAAGAATAAATGTTAAGGAATACCAATTATTTCCTGAAGGTAAGAAATAATAATTATTGTTATTATTGTGGTTTTGTAGATAAGTTTGAGCTTTCATTAAATCACTACAATGATTTAAATGTAAATTCTCGAATAATAAAACGTATTTTTGAAATGACAAATACCTGTGCACCACCTGTTGATATGTGCAAAATATATTATTGTTTAAAGGGAGAAAACAAACATGATATAAGAATCTCCAAGAAACACGATTTGAATGTCTTTCTACAATACTTTCCATTTGTATTAGATTCTGTTATTAAACAAAGCAACCATGGAATCCAACGAAATCGACCAAGAGTTGTTTTTGTATGTAATTCTACTGAAGAGGCATTAAAAGTTCATTCAATGGTTGAGCAATTTGTAAAAGGCTTTAATGTTCGTGTAGTCCTTTCACGTGATGATAGAAAAATGAAATTCAATACAGATAATATGAAGGTACCTTATACAATATTAGTCACAACATTGCATAATCTTCAACATCATTTAGAACATCCTTTAGTTTATTTTAGTGATTGTTCTCACTTCATCATGGTTAACTTATCATCATGGAAAGAGGAAAATAATTACTCAATTTTAGCCTCTTTAATGATAACATCTGGCTGGGACCCAAAAAATAAATGTAGTGTAATTGGTATTTCGGAAATGTTTGGATACGCAAGTCGAGATATCTTTAACTATTTTTCATACAAAAATTATTATGATATCGGATTTTAAAAATTTTTAATATTTATTTTATTATATTAATATTGACAATAATATTTTTGTTACAAGTTAGTATTTATATAATAATATACTATTATTTCTTTATTTTTACTAGAATAATAGTAAAACTTTTTTTAAAATCCAAGTTTATCACTTCCAAATGTTTTTATACTAAAGTGACTATCAAAGAATTTATCAATTGTATCACAGTCAATTGTTTGAGTTGTTACTGTTGCTAAACTCTTTTTACTATTATATCCAGCTGGTAAAAAAGATGAGTTAAATTCATCAGCATACTCTTCCCATTCATATGGATCTGAAAATTTAAAACCATTTTTAATCATTTCCCCTTTAAGTACTTTAAAAAGATAACAATAATCAGGAGGATCGTTATATGTTAATTTTTTTGTATATTTAAAAAGTTCAATATATGCTGGGAAAAATTCAAATAGTGAGTCATCTGAGTATTCTTTTTTCATTTTCAATACCTCTTCTATTCTTTCACAACGATGCCATGGAAGTGGGCCGTTAATTTCAGCACAAATATAAAATAATGAAATTAAATCATCACATCTACCTTGTTCAACTTTCTCCATTGTTGCAGCACTACAATACTTTACAGTTCCTCGAAATAGACATTTTTCTCTAGGTTTCCTTAATCTCCTTCGACTATCTTCAATTATTGTAAATTCTCGAGATAAACCAAAATCAATGATATAAATAATTTTTTTATCCAGACCATTTCTTCCAATAGTCATATTGGCAGGTTTCAAATCTCTATGCACTATACCAATTTGATGAATTTGTTTAAGAGCAAACAACATTTGAATAAAAATTCTTACGTTAGTTGAGACGGAAAATTCAAATTTTTTAGAGCGCATAAAAGTACTTAACGAAGTTCCAAGAAGAGATACAACCATGTAACAGTATGATTCTGTCTTTCCACATGATATTAATTGCGATACATGTTTCTTTCCTTTGAGTCTTTTCAATATTTGTACCTCTAGTTTTAATCCATTTCCATTGTCACTTAATAATTCAGCTTTTAATGCAGCATACTTTTTTGTAGATACTTCAATACATGAGTAAACAGCTCCACAACTACCAGCACCAATTCTTTTTAGAATTTTAAATCTTCCAACAATTGTCCCTATTGGTAAATTTGCAGGTCCATCAACATTTGACATATTAGAAATGAAAATTTATTATTCAATTTGATACATTCTATTACAATAAATTTAAATAAATTTGCTTAAGACAATGAAATTTCGATTTTTTTATTTTGAATATATGATTATTAAAAAATTACTAGATTTTTTGTATTTTTTTTTTAAATTATTATTCAACGAATAATAATATTTTTTTTAGAACAAGACATTATCAATAAGTTATAGAAATTTATTTAACTAATTATCGTTAAAACAATTTAAAATATAAATTTATGAGCATCCACAGCATGCTTTGACCTAAAAAAATATTAATAAATATATTCAATGTTATTAAAGTATACCTTGTTCCAGTATCCAAGAGTGCCGGAGTTTTGACATCCACGTGGTCCTCCATTGTGAAGTCTTGCGTCACGTTCGCATGTTCCGTATTCTGGGCATTCAAAAGCGTATCTTTTAACGTAATTCTACAGATTATTAATTATTAAAATTTTAGAAAATAATTAAAATTTACCTCAACACAGGTTGTAGCACAGGAGTAGTCATTGGCACATCTTTTCCAGGCAGTTTCAGTTGATTCACCGGATTTTTTACCTACTTCACCACAATCTTCATAGTATGGAAGTTTGATTTGATAGTAACCACATGAAAGTGAACCGACGTCCATTTCACAACCGATTGGTTTACATCCTAAAGATATATTATATAAAAGGATAAATGCTTAAGTTCCATTTTTTATTTACCTGATTCAACATTACAGATGCATTGAAGGCAAGTGCTAGCAAGAGATGTACCTACTAAGGCGGCGAGAATGACAAGTTTAGCAAACATAATTAATATGATACTTAACTTTAGTCATTTTGCTAATTTATAAGCATTTTAAGCCGGAAAATATTATCTATCTCTGGCTTATCAATAGGAAAAAAAGTTCTTACGGAAACTATTATTATAGAATTTTGATAACGTTCTAATAATGTTTCTTAACTTTAGCATAATTAAGTTTTTATTATATAAATAATATTTTGATAAAGTTTGAAAAACCTCGTGTTATGCACGAGAAAATGTTATAACCTTATCATTTAATTTATTTCTAATATCCTTTTAAAATATATTTCCAGACTCAAATTTCCAATTTTTTATGTTCTAAAATTCAATATTTAAAAAATATCTATTTATATATTCCAAAATATTTTATTTTTCTGATGGTTCTTTGATAATTAAGAAGCCATTAATTATAAATTATTTGTAGTTTAATACTGTTTCCAATTAACCTAATTAAATTATATACTTTATAATTTAAAAGTTGCTAAAAAGATTACTTTTAAAGATCACCAAACATTTTATTTTTAATTAGATACCATATTTATGTTTTACATTTTTAAACTTTTATAAAAATAGTTAAACATTATACTTTTAAAAATATTTTATCAACCCCTGATTATTATTGAAATTATCACCAAAAAATATTGTCCTTGAAAAATTAACAAAAATAACTTGCATTACATTTAAATTTAATCACATAATAATTACAAATAATATTCCTTTTTGAAACATTTCTCTCAAAAAAATAATTTTATCAAAATTATCAATCTATTAAATCAATTGACAATTGTTAATGAATAATTACATACGTATTCTGTGATCACAGTTTAAAAATATAAAAAATGATGCATAAAACAAACATTGAAAATTTTTTTATGTTGCATAATGTGTAAAAAAAATCTACATAGAATAAAAATTATATCAACAGTTATGAAAATTTTTTTATTAATTATTTTAAAATACATAAATTATCACTTCGTATTTCATTAAAATATTGGTATATTAAATTAAAATTTTCGCAATAAAAATATCTACAAATAAGGTGAGCTAAAATTACCAATGATTTGAGTAGTTTTTTATTTTCCAAAGGAATTCAATAAAGAAGCAAATTCAAATGAAGAGTCCACATAAAAACAAAAAAACTCAGGGTGGAAGTAGTACCAAGTTTCAACCTCAACAAGGAGGAGCCCCTAATGGACCAGGTGATTACTATGAAAATTTGATGGCTCAAACTACTGTACCTAACTTTCCAAAGCCAGCTCCTCCACATATGCCTAATGTAGGACCTAATCTCATGAAGTATTTTACACCTTCAAATAATGCTAATGTACCAGAAAATCATGCACCACGACCACCGCCGCCAATAAATTGCAATCCACCTCCCTTTCCACCACCACCTCAAATTAATCCTCCTTCATTTGATAGAAAATCTACTGATGTTCCAAAAAAACATCCAAGTAAAGGCAAGCATGAAACAAAACGGCATAGTGACAAGAATAGAAAAAAATCTTCTCGTAATAATAAAGAATCCTTGCAAGAAGAAGAAATTGACTACGCCAATCGTCCACCAGAAGAATCTCCTCAATTAAATGTTCCCTCCGAGGGATTAGTTGAATTTTTCCTAACACACCATATGTTGGATAAAAAAGCCTTACATAAAGAATTCTCATCTGTTCTTGATTATACAAGACTTGTTTATGATTTTATGAGTAATCCAACGAAGAATCGTTTTAATAATGTACTGTGTTATAATGAAGGTGCCGTTAAATTGAGACCTACTCGAAATGATGATGGAGAATATATTCATGCTACACGTTTTGTTACCAAAGAAGGAGGTTATATTATGACACAAGCTCCATTACCAAATACTATAGAAGACTTTTGGAGAATGATATGGCAAGAGGAAGTATCAGTTGTTGTTAGTTTTGTTGATTTTACAAATATTGATGAATGTACAGAATATTTTAATTTGAAAAAAGGAAAAAAGAAGTCAATTGGTAGATTTAATATTAAAACAACGGATATAGAAATTACCTCTGATTATGCTGGATATTTTTTAAAGGTTACAAATAAAGAAGATGAAGTGCCAAGAGAAGTAACAGTAGTTCAATGGCTAAATTGGAATATTGAATTATTAGTTGATATAAAGGATTTAATTAATTTTATGCAAATAGTTTGGAATCTTGAGAAAAGAGGAAAAGAAATGAAGATTTCGACAAAGACGATGACGTTAGTACACGGGATAAGTGGAACAAGGAGAACTGGAACGTTTGTTGTTTTAAATTTATTATGTAAACAATTATATTTTAAAAAAACATGTAATATGATATCAACTGCTTTATTAGTTCGAAAGTACCGTCATAATGTTTTAAGAGATAAAAATATGTTTGCTATTCTCCTCCTGGGAATGATAAGGTTTTCAACGAATATTAGATTATTGAGGAAGGATAAAAGTTATATTGAAAAAGTTGAACGGGTATGTTTTTTATGTAATTTATTACATTTTCATTAATATTATATTTATAGTACATTAAAAATGCACTTCTAACTGTACCACCTGTTGGCAAAAAGTGTAAAGAAAAGCAACAAAAATAAAAATTATTATGTAATGTAAGTGGAAAATCATTAATCATAGATTTTTGCTTATTTTTAATTTAAAGTAAAATATTTAATTTAAACTGATATAACAATAAAATAATTATATGATGACATGGAATATTATTATTTTTCTTAATAAAATCATTGTGTTTTCCACTGCATTTATTTTATTTTTAATTTGAAATTATATATTGATGCTTGAAATGTATAAACAATAGGCAGAAAAGTAATTACATATCGCTTAAAAGAGAAATAATTTCACTGTTATTATTTTGTACTGTATTTTAATGGAAATGAAAAAAATAATTCTTAGTGTCAAAATATGGAACTTATTAATTCAAGTTATTTAATTAATTTCTCGAAAATTATTTAAATATAAAAAATTGAGTTGAACAGACTTTCCACATAACTGTATAAGATATTAAATAAGCCAATGAGTTTGTACACTTTTGTGAAAAAAATAATTTTTGATAGTTTTTAAAATGTTTTCAATGTTGCTGCATCAATAATTTTTAAAAAATAACTTAATAAAACATAACATTTCACATAGAGATTATATATCAGAATATTATGTCATTGAAGTGAAAAAATTATTCATAAAAATTTTATTGAATAATAAAATTTATTTGTTTTCTAATTCACATATTTTTTTAGTTTTGTGTTTAACAATTTATAAGAATAGAATTTAGTGTGATATAAAGGTTAAAAAAATTATCGTGATAGGTTGATTTAACTCTATGATTTTGAAATAGTTGTTATAGTTTGTCAATGAAATTAATCATTAATGTTCCAAAAATTAAGAACATTTTATAAGAAGGATTATGTAAAGTATTACTAATATATATAACAATTTTATTTCCGCCATATAATTATCATTTAAAATAACTAATTAAATTTATAAGAATATATGGTGTTGATTAATTTGCCAATCGAAATTTATTTAGACATCTGTAGATGTTTGGTAAATTTCTTCTATTGTTAATTTAAATTTATTCAGTCCAAAGGATTTGTAATTAGTGAATTTATTTATGCTTTTATAAATTTTTATAATGGACAGTAAATAGTATAAAAAAAATTGATTCTTATTATTCATTTCATAGAATTTATTGGAAACACTGAGGAATATTTAAATATCAATGGATTACATTTTCTCGTCATATTAGTTATTATAGTAAAGCAAAATTTGAACGACTTAGAGGGAGAAAAGACAAAAATTGTAAATGTATTATTCCTTTTATCAAGGGAAAAAGAAGAGTTCTGTAGTAGTTGTAGAGTTAAAAGACTAAATGAGAGGAAAATATAACTTTTTTTCTTAACATTTTTCACTATTACTCATTCGTATATATATACAAAAATTAAAACACGCTAAATTTATATTATTAGTAAATTTTTTTAGTAATATTTTAATACTACTTTGTTTGAACAATATTTAATGGATAGATAATAGTTATATGTTATTATGTTGCAAGCAAACTTATGGATGAAATGTTTTATTTCTAAATAATCATCTAGAGTAGGGGTAATTTTTAATTTGTCATATGTATAAAGACACTGATAAAAATTATTGATTATTTTGATTCATACTTATGTTTACCATTTAGTTAAAATGTTATTATCCTAACAATAAACTTATTATCAACTTTTTTATTATATCTATGCAGATAATTATACTATACTTTTTATAACATTAAACAACATATTTTAGGTGTTTATGCACATTTAAATAAAACATTTTATTATCTTTCGTATAAATAATGGGTTGGTATTGCTTCCGATTTTGGTTAATATATCGGTTTGCCTTAGCAGTTCTAGCCCATTTAAATTTTGGTTTTTCCCTTGAAGTAGACTGCGTATATTTTTGTTTATGGAAAGCATATGATTTACTATGGTTTTGGATGCATTTTTTGATTTGTATTTGTGTTCCGGCTTTGAGACCAGAAAATTATTTATTAGTAGTTATCAATTTAATTTTAAAAAAATGCACAACATATAAAGATAAAACTTTTAGGGTTTGTTTTTTTTTCACGTTAAAAAAATTATATATAATTTAATTAGTTTATTTATAATGATTTGTATAATTGGAAAAAATCAAAAGTAGAAATGGATTTAGAGAGAATATTGACATTAGAAGAAAATAAAAGGAAAAATAAACAATTTGGAGTTGATAGTGATGAGGAATATGATTTAAATATTCCTATTAATGAGAAAGAATTATCTGTTAAGAGATTATATCCTGATTTGCCAGAAGTTGTTGACAAAACGAGAACTGATGATGATATAAGTGACAAAGAAACTGACAGTAGTGACGAATTTGATAGAGAAATGGATGATGATTTAGATGACCGAATGGATGAAGGTAGTCATAGTCGTTTTAAAGAACAATCACGTCCAATGATTTTGAAAAAATCAAAAGAATTTGATGGAAAAAAGAATGACAAAGATACAAAAATTGGAAATATTATTGGTAAACTACCATTAAAAAAGATAAATCCATTGAAACTTGTAAAGAAGGATGATAGTGCAAAATCACCAGTAAGTGAGGAAGAAAAAAGAGAACAAGAAGAGGCAAAAGCTAGATTAAAGAAAGAGAAAGAAGAAAGAAAAGCCCTGATAAATGAGATAAAGGCAAAAAGAAAGGCTGAACTTCAAATTCTTGCTAAAAAAGAAAGAAGTAGAAGGAATATTGCCAATATAATTGAGCATAGTCTGAATTTTTGGAGAATGATGGCGTCATTCGCTATTCTTGTTGGTAATAGTAGAAAAACATTTCTACCAAATGAAGTTCTTAAACCAGGAGAATTCGTTAAAGAACATGATCCTGAATTTTTAATGTTTTTCTCAGCAACACTTTTTCTTGAAATTTTCCTTTTCTGGATACGTATATTTTGGACACATATACAACATTGGAAACTTTGTTGTGCAATAGGATTATTTAAACATTTACTTTGGCTTAGTTTTGTAGTTATTGTAGCTGTTGTAACTATGTACATTCCTATGCATATGGTACATGAAGATTTAGATATTACTTGGTGTAAGATCAAAAATGATTCTGATTATAGATGGATTCAAGATGTAGTAGAATATGAATTTTTCTAAAACTTTGTATATATAGCCTATATACTTAATAAAACCAATGCTTATTTATTAAGAATTTAATACTTTTGCTTAAAAAATTATAAAACAAATTTATATATATAATATTTATAAAATAATAAAGGGCTTCTTTCGTTATTTTTAATTTTTTAAAAAAAAAAATTCTTTTTAAGGAAGCGCTGATTTTGGATTAGTTATTTCTAAGACTTCACTTAATCCATGAAGACCAATACAAATTTTATATATCCATGCACCAATAAGAGCACCAATGAATGGTCCAACAATAGGAATCCAAAAGTAATAATCACCATATGAGAATACTTTACTTCCATAACCAGCAACCCAAGTAAAGAATCTTGGACCAAAATCACGAGCAGGATTGATGGCAAATCCACCATTTGTTCCATAAGTTAAAGCAATCATAGCCATGATACCTCCAGCCAATGCTGGAACGACTCCTGGGTGAATACGATGCCTACGATCAGTTATCAAACAAATACACCCAGAAAGGATAGCTGTTCCGATGAGTTGATCAAAAAATGACCCAAATGCAGTCATATGTGGGGCTGGGAATGTTGTAAACAAACCTGCAACTTGAATATCTCCAACATATGTATTATTTCCAAATATTTTACTAATTTTTTGTATGTCATCTAAATAATATAGTTAAGCAAATAATTTTTTTACATTAAAAAACGTACCATATTTACTAGTGTAAGTAACTACTGCTCCCATAAACGCTCCGACTAGTTGAGATATAATATAATGTGGTAATTTGGCAAATGAAAGATTACCAAGGATTGCTTGTGTAACAGAAATTGCAGGATTAATATGGGCACCTTAAATGTATATTATTTATAGTAGAATGAACAATATATAAGAAAACACTTTATACATCAAACAACATAGTAATTTAACGTTTAAATAGTTTTTAACTGACCTGAAACTGCTGCTGCCAAGTATACTGAGAAAGCAAAACCTATGCCCCATGCTATGGGGATAACAATCATATTATTACCACCAGTAGAAGCAAATTGAACATTTGCAGCTGTTCCAATCATCTAAATATTATATTTTAAGTTTTTTAAAAGATAAAACATACAACAAAAAAGAATGTGGCAATAAATTCTGCTAATATCTCTCTTACTGTTAACTGATCAGTATGAAGTTTATCGGCAATTGATGATTGAATTGATGTCATTGTGGATGGAAAGATAAAATTCTTTTAATTGTCTCTATAATGTAATAATGTAGAAAATCTTTCTAGATATATATTTTTGTGATATTAATTTTATATTATATAAAATATAAAAATATATTTTGCTTGTTACAAAAGAATTATTTTTTAGAAAAAAAATAATAATGAAAATTTTTTTAATGTATTGAATAAATTTTTCTAGCATCGAAAAATAAAACAAACAAAAATAGATATTCGTTAAATTATTAAATCATAACCACGATTGTCAAAATAAAAGTGAGGAGAATGGCAAATAAAAATTTTTTGATTGATAAACCTTTCATGTTTACACTCTAACTTTAAATAGTCAAAATTGCATGAAACAAGTTTCTCTTTTTCTATATAAACGGCTACAAAATGTATACCTAAACTTTATTAGGGCGTGTCCAAAACTAAAAATAATATATATACTTTTAAAATTACAAATTTGGCAATGGTAATAGATTGAAAAGATAGATTGTTATGTTAAGTGATTATCAGTGGTAACAATAGTTAATTGCTGGAATAGTTTTATGAAATGACAAGCAACCTTCCGAAAAAGTGTACATATATATGTTTAAAAGGAAGGGATTGTTATTCTCAAGAATTTATAGTAAAGTTTATAAAACATAAATAATATAGCATCGTTATACTAACTTTCACTATTTGTAAGCTGATTTAAAAAATAGAACCATTTGAAGTATGAATAATGGTATAAATTATTATTATTTATTAATCGGAAGTGTTGAATATTTACAAGATTATGCATGAAAATGCAATTTAATCATTATTTTAGTCATAATATTAAAATGTATAAAAATTATAATGACCACTTTGATAGAATAATAAAAATTAATATGAGAAATTTTTGATTGATTCTACTACCTTATAATGCGAAGAATCCTTTTCACTTATGCACAAATGTTACGTTTTGTTATTTTTTCAGTAGAATTAATAATTTAAAGTATTTACTTAACATAAGTAAATATAAATCGTAATGCAGTAATTTTTTGTAGAATATTTTTAGAATTAACAAAGTTTCAACATGAAATAAATTGCAATTGTTTTTTGCAAAAAAAGTGTTTTGGTTAAAAATATGTTTTGACAAAAATTTAGAAAAAATTTACTTAAAAAAGTACATAGAAAAAAATCGTTAAATAAAGACTTTAAAGCTACAACAAATTGTGATACCCAAATATTTCAAAAAAATTTAATATTAGTAAAAAATTGTATATATTTCTTCTTATTAAATACTGCTATGTTTCGCTCTTTAGAATTTCTCTTGATTCATCTTTTGCTTCATGTAAAATTGTATCATCATTATCTTTCATATTTCGACCCATATATCTGCAAGATCTGGTACTTGACGACGACAAAAACGTATGATAAATATTTGTATTATTAATAAATTCTGGAAGTGCCGTCAAAATTGTTGGAAGGATCACTAAACCATGTATAAAACCCAATGTTACGACAAGAAATATTGTCTTTACAAAGACAATTGGAGAATAACTATTCAAAAATAATAATGGTAGTACACACATTATTGTACTCAGTCCAGCTTGTATCATTGGCCATGCTACCGCTGTCAAAGTATGTTCCAATCGTTCCTGAACACCTTTTAAAGAAACTTTAATTATCTTTCCATTTCGAATTTCTCTTTTACTAGTTACTTGAAAATGATAGCTTACATGTGCTGTAAAGTCCACACTCATTCCAATAGACATTAAAACTGCTGCCATAACAACAGGATCAAGATCACAACCCCAATGATTCAAAAAACCAAAAACTCCTGTTGATATAGAAACTATTGCTAAACTAGCTGTTACGACAGATAAAGTTGGAATAAATATAGCACAAACTATTGTCATAACTGATAACGTTAATATACCAGTTGAAATGGCAACTGATTTTAATGAAAGCATCTGATCAACAAACATTCCATTTGCCTCCCAAACAGTAACATTTAAATCTGAGTAAGATTCTGCAATTTTCCTCCATACTTGTTGAATTTTAATTCTTTGATCCCATGTAGAGACATTTTCATATGAAACCGTAAACCAGAATTTAACAACAACATTCTGGCTTATTAGTTTATTTTTGCTTTGAGTTGTATTTTTAACACTCCAATCGATGACATCTTTCTTTTTAAGTTTTACAAATGTTCTCCAATGTTTGTATATTGGGTCTTCTAGAAATCCATCAATGTAACTCCAATCAATTCCAGTTTCACTTCTAGTTACTCTTTTCGTATCTTCAAAATCAAAATTCATGAATTTCACTAATTTTTCATACGCTGAAGTTGTATTCCATGCTTTTATATAATCTCTTAACCATAACATACTAGCATACTTTCCTTTGCATTCTTTAAGACCCTCAAATTCATCAACTAACTGATAAAATCTTTTCAAATCTTTTTTACTTGTTATATCAACTGGATTATTGACAATGATAGTTGCTGGATGATAAGCTTTCCAAATAATATCTTCCAATTGTCCATTTGTAACTTGAAGAGGTGAATCTGAAGGTAATATTTTTCCTGCATCTAATTTCGTTTTAATATTAACAGAACCAGTTATTGCAAAATAAAGGTAAATTGTCATTACTAATGCAAGAAATAGGAACCATATTGGATTTCTCACTAAATTACAGTAATGATGGAGCCATCGATGTTGAAGTTTATCTATATATTCTCTCCATGATTTTTCATTTCTTGGTAATTGATCTTTTTCTTTACATGAACTTGCTAAAGTTATTGAAGATGATGATGATAATGGTGATACATTTATTACATATGAATTTTTTTCAAAAGTTGATGCTATTGTTAGTATTGGTCCAAATAATATTAATTCATAAATGTATCCAAGAGCCATAGCAATTGCAGTTGCTGCACAAAACATTCTTATTTCTAAAAAAATTATTGATTTTTTTTAATTATTAAAAAAATACCTGGTGTTGGTGTTGTAGCACCTATAAGAAAACTGATAAAATTTGTTAAACTAGTTATTGTTATACTTGGACCAACTTCCTCATAAACAACACTCATTCTATCAACTGTACCAAATCCTTCATTTCCGAGTCTTTGAAATGCATGAATCATTAGAAAAGCATCATCAACACCAATTCCCATTACAAGAAAAGGCATAACTAACATGAAACTATTAGTCCTCATACCAAAAGCGCTTATCATTCCATAGGTACTAGTGATAGCAAGAATAGGACACATAATGGAACCTAATGCTACAATAATTTTTCCAACATCAAGTGAATTATGATACACAGCACCAATCCCAACATTAGATGCAACAAAAATAATCATAAAAAGGAAACCAGCAGCAAAATATGGAGTAATTTTTTTACCATCTCTCATCATTTCATCATCTAATATCTCAGTCCCTGCAACATTAATATTAACAATAGAACTATAATTTTTATTCTCTTGAGTAAATTTAAAAATTTCTTTTTCCCACTGATATAAAATTTTTTCCTGAAATTCACTCTTTGCTTCACCACGAAATACTAGGAAAACAACAGAAACTGACTCCATATTTGTGATTGATTGTATTCTATTATATCCATTAAGTGTAGCTGTAGAAGTATTAAAGATGGAATGATTAACAAAAACATCTCTCGTTGACGGGTATCCTTTTTGAACAACACCAAAAAAAGTCCGTTCCAAATGCATTTCATAGTCATCTACTGATATTATTGGATAAGTTAATCTTATCTCTTCGGGTAACGGTTTATTATTTTTCACAGCTTCTATAGTTCTATTTAAACCATCTGCAAACATTTCTAATCCTATATTAGCATAACAAAATGGTTCACAAATTTCTAAATAAGAATAACTTTTATTTTTGTTTTTTTCATTTTCATTCTTAAAAATAGGAATTATTTTAAAGGTGCTTTGCATAAAATTTAAAATTCTCTTTGCTTCATAAATGTATTCCTCTCTCAACATAGAGTTGTTGTCTTTTGCCGTTAGCGTACAAACAGTCATAATTGGATCACCTGAGGAGTTCCAGAATTCTCTAATAACATTTGTTTCATAACGACTTGGACTGTTAGTTGGTGTGTATCCATCCCGTATTCTATCCCGTAAATCTATTTTGTATAATCCTATACTCCATAATGAGATAATTGTTGAGATAACTATAAAATGGTATGGCTTTTTAGCTACTGCGCCTCCGAAAAAACGAAACATTCCTTTTAAAGTCAAAAAAGATGTAAAAGATCTATGCTTTTTTGTGTTATCAAAATGATCTAAAAAATTTGTTTCTTTATCTCATTTTAGTTTAAACATACTTGGATTAGTTGCTTTAATAGTTTTCCCGTTTTCCACAACATTTAGTGGTAGTTTTTCATCATTCCAATTGGTATTTCTATCAACAGCCTTATCATTATCATCAGAAGTAGTTTGTTTGAAATTTGTCAGTCTATCAGTCATACAATCTTCAGCTCTCCTACAAGTCATAAATTCTTCGTCTTCCATTTTTTTTAGTTTGGAAAAAATTTTTTCAAAAAGATGTATCAATCATAAGAAAATAAATAAAATAAATATTTAAAGATTATAAATAAATATTTTTCCAGAAATAGGAAGAAGTAGTTTAATGATGTTTTATTGGTAATAAATAATCTTTCTAAATAAATGAAGAAAAATTAATGTTAAGAAATATTTTTTATTTAAATAAATTAATTTTTGATAAAAAATATTTATATTTTCTTAGAGAAATTTTAAAAATAATAGTGAAGGAAAAATTAAAGTTGAATAATGGAAACGTTGAATGATATTAATCAATCTTTTTAATATAATATAACTTTATAATAATAACATTTATGATAAAGAATAAATTATTAAATTTCTTTAAGCCAACAACATCAGCAAAAATATTGATAATAAATGATATCCAAAATTTTGGCATATATCATATCGATGTTCGCTCATCTGTAGATTATGATGAATTTTAGATAAAAATATAATTACAAAATATATTACAAGAAAATAGTTATCAGTAGGAAAAGATCTTAATGGCTAATTGTAGTGATAAATAAAAATTATTTTTCATTTTGAATAAGTAATTATAAAATAAAGTTTAGGAAAATTTTTAAGTAACTTTTTATATTTAAAGTGTTAAATTTTAATAGAAAAAAAGAAATGTGAAATAACAAGATAAAATAGAATTAAAGAACGAGATATGTTAGAAATAAAATTTAACTTCTTGAAAATAATAAATTATATATTGTTACTTAAAAAATTTGATAAAATGGTGAGAATTGTAATTTTTTTAAAAATTTAGAGAAAAAATTTTTAATATATAAAATTTATTGACAATTTATAGTATATAATCTGATGAAATAAGTTTTAAATAAAATGAATGTACCTCTAAATGATGATAGTAAAAGTTATACTTGTTAATGGAGAATGTTCTTAGAATTATTAAGTTCTGTATAATGACATAATACACATACATATATATTTATTTAGAGAACTTTTAATTTGTCAATTATATCACTCAGAGACTATGTCATAAGTTAAATAGAAATTTATTTTAATTTTACATTATCTCTCTAACTATTCAATATATTAATAACATTATTCAGCTTGTAGCAATTTTAAGGTAATAAATATAAGTTAATTTTACTGAGGCTAGTAATATTAAAATTATTACTAAAATAATTATTCTTACCCTCTATATCAACAAAATATTTTACCATATTATTTAGAATCATAAACATAATAAAAATTATTATCCTTGAGGATGTTTTTTTTTTCTGACATTCATCGAAGTGAGAAAAATTTTAGTGGATAAAAAATTAACAAAGTCAATGGATTTGTGTAGCATTTTTTTTTGTTAAATTGAACACATAAATATTCAATTCATCTTTTTTCCGTGTTTATTATTGACAGAATTATATTAACTATAATAGGAGGAGATAGAAAATTGTTGTAACAAAAATAACAATATTTTTTCAATATATGTAGGATATAGAAATAATAATTTAAACTTCAAAAATGCCATTTCAAGAAGACAGATAAAAAGATTAAATTTTGGTGCATCATTTTTTAATATTAATATTTTCTTGGTGACAACGACTTTATCAATACTACATATATAGTAGATATCTGGTTATACTACTCTTCTAACAATTGAGAGAAAAATATATTATAATACATGTCATGCTTATAAATAATAACGTTCCCTTTGTATATGTAATAAAAAGCACACGAGTTGAAGAGATATTTAAGTATAGATTCAAATTAAACAATAATGTTTTGATACTACTTTTCAAGAAATGTCCTATTAAAAATTTATTTGTATAAACATAATTTTTAATAGCATTTCTTATTCATATACATAGTTTAAATTATAAATAATAAAGTTCAGACAAATATTAATTAAAAATAACATTTAATATTTTAAATATTTATGATAGTAAAAATAATATTTATCTAATAAATATTAATATTTCAAAGAGTAAAAACTAATAACCACATTGGAATAGCATTAAAAGGTAAACTAAAGTAATGTCGTGTTATTAACATTTTAAAACCTAAACAAAATTTCTTTTTTCTTCAAAAACAAAAAACACATTTAGATAATAAAATATAAATAAAAAATTGCTTTTATATAAAGTTCATACTTTTACTATGATGAAATTTCAAAAAGAATTCGTTTAATTGAATGCCTCTATCTAATAGACACTTTAAGTTATTTTTATTTATACTCATTTAGTATTACGAGGACCACGTTTGATCATTCCTCCTACTATTGAATAGAAAATGAACTTAAATAAAAATAATTTCAACACTACATATATTTACATTTATTTAGTTTTATAGTATGATAATAGCAAAAAGTATCTGCACTTTATAAAAAGAAATAGATTATTTTTATTCAAATAATTGTTCTTTTTTATTGAAAAAAAATAGGTTTTTTATTACACTGTAAGAATGTATGAAAAATCAGGATATATCCATAGTCTCATGTAATGTTCGAAAAATGGAAAATGTGTTATTAAAAATTCAGCCATCCAGCATAATGTTCTATCCAGAATATTTAATTTATTTTGTGCTTTACTTTCTTTCATTATTAAATCTGTTTTTAAGCTTACCCTTGGATCTTTGCTTCTCTCTTTTATACAAAAAACTTTGTTGTTATTGTATGTTGATAAATTAACAAATAATGCACCAATTTCCTCAAATTTATTAAATTTTTCTTCCGCACCAGCTCCACCATCATATTGGAGAAATAGTGGAAGATTCTTTACTTTGTCAATATTTAATCTCCAGTTACTCATCAAAGTTGTTGGTATGAATTTACATAATCCATTATCATTATTAGAAGTAATAAATTTATAACAGTATTGACTCATCATGTTATTATCTGTTACAAGTCTATTTTCAAGATTTCTTTTAACAAAATTAAACAGTTCATATGTATCTTTACCACTTTTAACCTTAAAATAACCACCAGCTGTCATATTTTTCAATAGTCCTTCGTCACTCTCAGAATCTAATAAAATTTTATAACTATTGTCTAAGTGTAAATTTTTATTATTTTCTATTTCTTTAAATAAGTCATCTCTCCATATTGTATCGCATTGAATCATCCAAAATTCATCGACAATCGTTGTGAGGTATGCAGATACAGAGGCTCGGAAATATTGGAAAAATTGATATGTTCCCTCGCCACGTTTGAATTTTTCTTCCAATGGTTTTGAATAAAATCGATAGATGTGAATATTTGGAAACGAATTTGATAAAACATTGTAAGATATATCATCAAATGCTAGTAGTAATATCTTTGATTTTGTTTTGTTAAAAGATTCAACATTACACAAAAAGTTTAATGTTATATTTAATGCATACTAAAAATTAGTTTATTTATAAAATATTCATTAAAAATATATAATACCTGATTCAATAAAATAATTGCAGGTGCTCCAATTTTTTTAACCTTATCTTTAAACTCAGGCAATGCATCAAAGTCTTTTACTGTCATATTTTTTCCATACTTTTCAACAAAATCAGTAACCTTTAATACTATTGAAGCTCTTCTATTAATATCATACGCTAACAAACAAAAAATAATACAAAACACTATAGAATGAATAGAGAACATTTTAAAATTTTTTATTCCACTAAAGTTTTAACACCATAAATTTTGTAAAAATAAGATTTTTATCTTTGACCTAATTTTATTATAAACATTCAGTGTACAAAGAAAGGAAAATTTAATTTTTAGTATATCCAAAATTTATTTTTAATTGCTCATAAATAAGAAACATGAATGTTGTATGAGGAGCCAACCGTATCCATGCTGGAATAAAACCATTGTAAAAATTTAATGGACCACTTTTCCATATTTTAATAATATACTCAGTAACTGTTCCATACTCTCCTACCTGAGCATTCATCATTCTTGTTTTGATGACATCTATCGGTTGTGTTAACAATGTTCCCGTACTTGATGCTCCAATTGAAGAGATTAGATGAGTGATAAAACCATCTTTAAGATTTAAGAAAGACGTTGATATAATGATATATTTAAATTGATCATAAAATGCAATTTGCCCTATTGTTATAGCTATTGCTCTACATATAGCCATTGTAGCTCCATTAAATAATGTTATGAATCCTTCATCTCTAATAATAATATAAATCGCATCAAAAGCATGTTTGTAATTTCTCCTATGTTCATCACAAACTTTAATATCATTTTGCATTCTTACATTAACTAAATCTCCGGGTGTACCAATAAAGCCACTTATCGCCCCAGCAAAAGATGCTAAAATAACTTTATAATCAAATGGCACGTCATTATCAGGATCTTCATTATTAAGATATAAGAAAGTTGACTTAAAAAATTCATAAAATGCAAATCTTGCTGTTGAATAAGTAATTTGTCTTAATAACGATCCACTAATGCCAGCATAGAATCCTAAAATACCATGCACTGTAAATATATGAGCAATTATTTTGAGGAAACTTTTTGAATCTGGATCATATCTATTTTGAGTTTGAAGGTGAACTTTGACAACCTCTAATGGATGACTAAGTAACGCAGCACCACAAGATGCAATACCCCCAAAATACCATCTTCCGTGAATTTTCTTAGTTTTTAAGAGAGCAGCATCTATATTTATTTATAGTAGAGAAAATTTAAAAAAAAATACCTGATGTAATATTTCTATCTGTCCCATCATTTTGTAAACAATTATTTTCGATAACAGAAGATAAAAAAATGAAGAAAATAAAATACCAAAATTTCATTTAAATCTTGATAAAAAGATGAATAATTATTATCTCTTATCCTCAATTAAAATACATACATCTTCATCAATGTTACAAAGATATTTATAAATAAAGTTTCATTTTATGTTTATATTAATTTTATAAAATGTTTATAAAACTTCCACTTTTAAAAACTTTGCTTATTATAAGACATATTATATTAAAAAATATAAAGTGCAAAATAGCACAGTGAACTATTCAAAAACAAAAACAATTTATCAAGATAAAGAATGATGTCGAACTGCAAAAATTAAAATCATTAGTCTTTATTATACCAATACTTATTTTTTATTTATTTTTGTTAAAAAAACGATGTTGTCAAATAGGTGTGATAAATCATGTTTTATAATAATATAATTTTTTATCAATAAAGATGTCTTCATATAAACAACACAGTACTTGATAACCGATTAACAAGTAGTAGAATGGAAATAATTAACCATATGTGGAAAGATTGTTTTATTTTGAATTTTCATTTTAAATTTTTAAAAAACATTTTTGTATATTTAAAAGGTGAAAAACTTTTTTTTTATATTATGTAGTACTAGTTTTTGTCAGCTATTATTGTTATTATTTTGTTTTCATTCCGACTTAACATCATTAAACCATTTTTTACTCACAATCCATTAAATAATATTTTTTTAAAGTAATTTCTCTGTTATTTTAAATAAAAATTTCAATATTTCTTAAGAAAAATACACCACCTTGTTTTATTTAACCTAATAGCCTTCAAAATAAATTATTTATTATTTAATTATGATTAATTATTATTAAAAGAGCAAAATAATGGTAAATAGATAATTATTTAATGCTTTACTGCTATTAAATATGTTAGTATAAATTTTTGAAATAAATCTACAACACTAACTTAAATATTTTTTACCTTTATATAAAAATATTTTTGTTGAAATGTATCAACAAAAATATATCTTTATGTCGAGGCAATTTTCCTAGAGTTTTTAATCTATGATATCCAAAACTAGAATGTTAAATTTGGTATCAAACATGGCATATTAAAGATTAGTCCGGGAAAATTGTTAGTTATACGATTATGGCTTTTGATATACAAACTAGATTAGCATTTATAAAAAAAGCTCCACCATGAACATGTTAATTATTAAATAAATTACAACATTCTGATACAAAACAATTTTTTCAAAATATTTTTATGAAATAAATTATATTTTTGATGACTTCATAAAAGAGATAAAAAATTGTTCCCCTCATATTTAATGATGATAGTAAAATATTTTAAAACTTTACGAAAAAATATTCATAAACTAAAAATGTGTTATTTCTCCACTTAATAATTAAATTTTAGTTATTTTAAATATTATTATCAAAAACTAAGATAATGTTTGTTTTGAAATTTAGAGAAAATCCAAATAATAAATTATGCAATCTTTTACAAGATATTTATTATACTGTACTTTTTTAATGCGTTTACTTAGTTTATCATTCAAAATCTCCCTTACAAAAAATATTTCATACGTAATACAATATTCAATTTACTATAATTAACAAATAAAAAAACAATGTAGTCGTTTATTTTTTATTTCAATTTGCGCATAATTCGTTACTGGTCTATACAGGTATCTAGTAAAAGCGATCGTTATGTTCCATAGTAATTTTCCATTCAAAACAACAATGGAATAAAGCATACGTTAATTTTTTTTTGGGAATTTTTCTTGTCTGATTATATTTAAAACGATAAATATTTTCTTTACTAATATTTAAATAAATTTTGGTTTTTACCTCTAGAAGAATTTTATATTATTGATTTTTATATTATTCATTCTTTAGAAAAATTTTCTCAAAAAAAGTCATGCCATCATCCTACGGTAGGATTGTTAAACGGGATAAATTTGAGGAAAGAGATAGAAATATGAATATGAATAGTGAAGGAAAAAGACAAAAAAATTCTCGGTCGTTCTCTCATAAATCGTCTGAAAAGCCTGAAAAAAATGGTTTCATTCCAACATCTCTAAAACTGCCAAAGGGGTAATTAATTATTTGTTGTTTATTTTTAGTACCAATTTTATTTTTTAGTTGGGGCACCTATCAATCTCCTATAGGAAAAGTCATAGAAGGTACTCAATTTCTACCTTTCAAAACACCTCTTCATAATTCATATTTTACCTCACATGGAACACGCCTTCCTCCGGAGGCAACATTTAGGCCGCAAGATTTGATAGATCACTGCAAAAAAAAGAATATCAATCTTGGTCTCATTATTGATCTCACTTCAACGAATCGCTATTACGATAAGCATGAATTCATTAAGAGGAAAATACGTCATTACAAGTTACCTTGTTCGGGTCATGAAATTCATCAAAATGAACCTAGAGCTCTAGAATTTATTCAAATTGTCCATGAATTTTTAAGTGATAAAAATAATCGCGGAAAAATTGTTGGTGTCCATTGTACACATGGTTTAAATAGAACAGGATATATGATATGTAGATATATGACCGATGTCATGGGATTTAGTGCCAAAGATGCTACAGAGGCTTTTGAAAAAGCCAGAGGTTATACTATGGTTAGAGTTCAATATAAAGAGCATCTCTATTTACTTGAAGAGGAAAAAAATAATTCAGGAAACCAAAATATAGTCTTTAATTCTATTGACAATGACTCTGAAAATCAGGAATGTAGTAAAAAATTGGGTTCATTAACGTTATCTAGGAACGAAGAGTAGATAAGTGAATATTTATATGTCATTGCATATTTAAAATGAACTTTTTTTATTAAAATTTTTTCTATATATCGTTTTTTATTGTATTCAATTTTAATCACTGATATTGCTATTAATATGTTTTTAATTTGGATGCCCTTTTTTTGTCAATTTAAATTAGATATATTAGTAAATATATTTTCAAGTTTATAAATATTTTCTATCTATTTAATAGTTTCCTTAACATGTGCTTAGGAGAAAAATTATTGGTTGTACATGATTTCTCTAAACTGCACTTTATAAATTTTTCTAGCATTTTGCACGAAGCATAAAAATCTTGAAGAGAATTTTAATGCATTAACTGAAGTAACATTTTACCATTCCCTAAAGTAAACGTGCATAATTGTCTTTCTGGTTTTAATTGCTTTAAAATAAATTTGTTCAATTTTTATATTTATTTTTTTTAGAAATGCTTAAAGCCGGGACTTGTGGATTTAAATCTGTTACGCAGAGAGCTTTATCTTTATCCGCAGCAAATGCTTGCGCTAAAAGAGGAAACGTTTCTGACTATAAAGTTATCGACCACACTTTTGATGCTGTCGTTGTTGGTGCCGGTGGAGCTGGACTTCGTGCTGCTATGGGTCTTGCTGAAGGTGGTATGAAGACCGCAGTTATCACTAAGCTTTTCCCAACACGTTCTCATACTGTTGCTGCACAAGGTGGCATCAACGCTGCACTTGGTAACATGAATAAAGATGACTGGAGATGGCATTTCTATGATACTGTTAAGGGATCTGACTGGTTGGGTGATCAAGATGCTATTCATTACATGACAAGAGAAGCTCCAAGAGCTGTTATTGAGCTAGAAAACTATGGTATGCCATTCTCAAGAACAGAAGATGGTAAGATTTACCAAAGAGCTTTTGGTGGGCAATCAAACGACTTCGGAAGAGGTGGACAAGCTCACAGAACATGTTGTGTAGCTGACAGAACTGGACATTCACTTCTCCATACACTTTACGGAGCTTCACTTCAATATGACTGTAAATACTTCATCGAATACTTCGCTCTTGATTTAATTATGGATAAGGGAGAATGTGTTGGTGTTGTTGCTATGGATTTGGAAGATGGAAGTATTCATAGATTTAATGCCAAAAATACAGTTCTTGCTACTGGAGGTTATGGACGTACTTACTTCAGTTGTACTTCAGCTCACACATGTACTGGAGATGGTACAGCTATGGTAGCTAGAGCTGGTTTAGCTAACTCTGATATGGAATTTGTTCAATTCCATCCAACTGGAATTTATGGTGCTGGATGTTTGATGACTGAAGGATGCCGTGGTGAAGGTGGTTTCTTAGTTAACTCCGAAGGTGAACGTTTCATGGAAAGATATGCTCCAGTAGCTAAAGATTTGGCCTCTCGTGATGTTGTCTCTAGATCTATGACAATTGAAATTATGGAAGGAAGAGGTGTTGGACCAGAAAAAGACCACATCTATCTTCAATTAAACCACCTTCCAGCTGAACATTTGGCTCAACGTCTTCCTGGTATCTCTGAG
Source organism: Strongyloides papillosus (assembly GCA_005656395.1). Taxonomy (NCBI): domain Eukaryota; kingdom Metazoa; phylum Nematoda; class Chromadorea; order Rhabditida; family Strongyloididae; genus Strongyloides; species Strongyloides papillosus. The sequence goes on from SRSI01000062.1 coordinate 258,120, forward strand.
ACAGCTAAGATTTTCGCTGGTGTTGATGTTACTAAAGAACCAATTCCTGTTCTCCCAACTGTCCACTACAATATGGGTGGAACACCAACAAACTACAAAGGACAAGTTATAACATACACAGAAGAAGGTGGAGATAAAGTTGTTCCAGGATTGTACGCAGCAGGTGAATGTGCAGCACACTCTGTACATGGAGCTAACCGTCTTGGTGCTAACTCTCTCCTTGATTTAGTTATCTTTGGACGTGCTTGCGCATTAGATATTCTTGCTAAAAATAAGCCCGGTGACTCAATCAAGCCATTACCAAAAAATGCTGGTGAGGAAACAATTGCCAGAGTTGATGCTGCACGTTTTGCCAATGGTGACATCACTACTGCTGATCTTAGATTAGACATGCAAAAAACTATGCAAAACCATGCTGCTGTCTTCAGAAGAGGTGATATTCTTAAGAAGGGATGTGAAAAGATTGCTGATTTATATAAAAAACAAAAACACATTAAAGTTTCAGACAGAGGACTTATTTGGAACAGTGATCTTATTGAGACACTAGAACTCCAAAATCTCCTTATTAATGCTCAACAAACTATTGTTGCTGCCGAAAATAGAAAAGAATCAAGAGGTGCTCATGCTCGTGATGATTTTCCAGTATGTTTTCTATTTATATACTAGTGTTATTAATTAATAATTTTTTAGAACCGTATTGATGAGATGGATTACTCAAAAGATACATCAAATCAAACACCAAAACCAATTACTGAACATTGGCGTAAACACACTATTATCAATCAAAATACCGAAACTGGTGATGTAAAACTTACATACAGACCAGTAATTGATGCTACTCTTGACAAGAGTGAAACAGATTGGGTTCCACCAAAAGTCAGGTCATATTAATTTGGAGTAGTATTTTTAATAAAAAGCTGGTGGGAGCTGATTGTTCAATGAAATGATTAAATGAGATGGATATATATCATTTGATGTATCAATAAGTTTCATTTTTACAGTGTTTTTTTTTGGTTAATTAGGAATGCGTATTATTCTTTAATGATAAAATATTAAAAAAATAAATATATTCATATAATGCCCTCTCATTTTAAATTATAGGATTAGATTTATATTATAAAATTTTTATTTTTTTTAGTGTTACGGTATCATTATTTATTTGTAAGGGAAGATATAGAATTTTTTAATCCTTCTTACTGAAGAAACGAATTAATATTAAATATTTTAGAATATAAATATAATAATTTAATTAAAAAAAAGTGAAAAACAATTTTTAAATGGTGTAGTTACGAATTTTTCGTAATTTTATGAATTTTTAATAATATTAAAGATGAATGAGATAACATGTATGACATTGATATATTATTTTAAATTTTAATATAAATTAGTTATTAGAAATTTTATCTATTTTGATTTTTAATAAAAAGGGATTAAGAGTTTTAAATAATCTGTAGACAATTATTCAAGCCTAATTAATTTCAACTCGGGAAAAGATTTAAAGAAAGTAGTATAAATAAAAAAAAATTTTATAACGGTCCAAATATCTTCATTTAATCTGCAACTACTTCTAACGAAAGAGTAAAATGATGTTAAATTTTTAAAAAAATGAACAATAAGGTTTTATGTATGGTGCCATAAATGGATATATAGCCTCCTATTTTATCTTTCTTTCTTGATTCCATGGAGAGAGATAATAATATTAAATTTTCAAATATATTTTAGCATTTTTTTCATTTTCCATAGTTTTTGTATTCGTTGAAAAGTGCTTAATATTTTATCATAAAATCGTAATCACCATAAACTATATCAATGTTAGCTAATATTATTTATATTTCGTAATTTATTTTTATAGTTTTCATATTTTTAAGATATAATAAAATTTTATACATATTTTAGAAAAATTCTATAATTTTATTGTAAAGTATTATAAATTTATAAGTTTTAGTTAAGAGATTGACAGTTACAAGTATTTCGTTATCAGAATACATTAGGTGAACAAGCTTTTTCTTTTAAAATTTAAGATGCTGGAAGTCAATTAAAATATAATAACTTATAGCATAAATTTATAATTGATGTCATCCGTTATTAATACATTAGGGTAGGTAATTAATATATATATTTTTTTCCTTATTTTGCAAAATTATTATATTTTCAACATGAGCAGATGTATTAATCAAAAGTGCCAGGAAATTTCCATAATTTATTATTGTTAATCATATAAAATTTTATTTTTCTATCATAAATTGTTTTTATCCTTACGTTTATAAAAAAATTTTTGATTAAATGAATGCCTATGATTAAATGTATAGAGACTTTCTATTTTATTCTAGTGATTCATTATGAAGTATTAGCATACAAAGTTTTCATAAAAATGAATGGTTTTCTGATATAATATATCTTTAGGAATTTTAGTTTCCGATAGAGATATTTTCATATAATTTCCTGTTATTGTTATTTATAGTATGGAATCATGAAATAGTAGATTCCACTATTGAAATGTTAATCTTTTCTAATTTATTTTTATTGTTCAGTGAAATAGAAATAATAAACAACATATTTGCTTTCAAAAGTACATCTATTAATAAATTAATGACGCCGCGTCATGTTTCCTAAAATAAAATAAATTGTTTTGCCAATCTAATGAATTTTATTTACTTAATGTTATAGGATGATTTTTGATTTGAAAAGTTCAACTTAAGTAAAACTTTATGAATAGAAAAAAAATTTATTTAATCTTCTTATTATTAGTTTAGTGTAATTTAATTTAAATCAAAATTTAAATATTTCTTTAAACTTAAACCGCAATTGGTTGTCCTCAAGAGGATAATTCAATCTCAACAACATTTTTTTTGTTGAAGTCCTTTCAATTAAAATTCTTATTTTGATAACTGATAAATCATAATAAAATATGTAAGAGTGATTATTCTATTAAAAACCAATTTTTTATAGACTGATGATTTTTAAAATTGGTATGTAAAGAAGAAAATCTCAAGTTTTTTCCATTTAATTTAAATATTGATATATATATTTATAATAGGAAAGATAATTTATAACTTTTTATTCATCAAAAATTCATTCTTCTATAACACTCCACCCTTTTTATATAAAACATTCCTTTTAAATAGTCAAAAAGCTTTTATAATATTCATTTCACAGAAACTTCTTAAGCAAATGAATATTTTAATTATTTCACAATAACTCTTCCTATACCATATAATGAAAGTATTAATATATTTTATAAAAAAAATTATTTTAACACTTTTGAAAATATTACCCTTTATGAAATGACTTTTAGAATCCCAGTTGATATATCTTAAATTCTTTAAGTTTTTTTTTGTTTTAATGAATAAAAAATAATTTCTATTGTTTTTTCTTATATATAATCATAATAATGTATATTCAATTAATATTCAATATGGAGAGTTGAGAAAAAAATGTATAAATTAATAATGGAAAAGTAGTTCTTTTAAATTTATTATACATTACATTTGATTTTTTTATAATTTAAAAGTCCTAATGTAATTGAAAACGCTTTTTTATTGCTTTTCTATCTCGAAAATATGGTTATTAATGTTAAAACTTTGTTCTTTAAAGTAAAGGAAATAATATTACGTGTTAACTCTTAAAAATGTATTTAAAAAATGTACTTAGAAAATATTTTCAGGTAAATGATGGCAATCATTAAATTTGTCAAACTTATTTATTTGTTCTTTTCATTATTTTTAATAATCTCTATGTATATTCCAATGATTGAAGGAGTTGGGTAGGTTCTTTTACCTTAAAAAAGTATTAAAAATAACTATTTTGTAGACGTGAAACTCGTGGTGGTCAAAAACTCATTCGATTTGGGCGTGGCGGACAAAAACTCATCCGTTTTGGTCGTTCCTTAAATCCACCTACCAAACTTGATATTGAAAAGGAGGAAGGAATTGTTTATGATGAGAACGAACCAAACTACAACTCTGAGGATTACAGTTTCTTTAAACGTGGAGGTCAAAAGTTAATTCGTTTTGGAAGAAAGTAATATTCTTCCTAATTATTCATCATATACCGTAAAATATATGGTATAAATAAATTTAAGTTCACAAGACGCCTCGCTTTTTTTTCAAAGAATACTATTATTGTCAAGCACTACAAAAAATGTTCTTTTTCCATTGTAATCAAGAAGTAACGAATTTTTTGATATTGTAACATTTAAAAACAAATTTTTCATATAAGTAAACATTTTAAGTATAATATTTATTTTGGTCAATTTTAAAAGTGAACATAAAAAGTATATTTCAATTTGATTAGTGTTTAATAAACTATTATCTTTAAACTGTTTGATGCTTTAATTGTATCAACTTTGTTTTGAGGAAAATATATATATTTTTTAAAGAAAAAGTAGCGTTTTATAAAATGAGGAGCAAAAAATGCATGATATTGTTTTTTCAAAAAAGTAATTTATTTTTAATTAATGTTTTTTTATTATTATTATGATATATTATTATTTAAAATAGTTTTGGAAAGAGATTTTGATGAGATGCTTGAGTTGTTGTGTTCTTTAAGGAAGATGCTGGACGGGGACTTGTTGCTAGTGGTGGTAATGTACATGAATTATTGGAGAACGGAATGTTAACTGGTGTTTTTGGTAATGGTTTGTATGGAGGACGAACAATTCGAGGTAGAAAAAATGAGCGATTAGAAGTTGTTCTTCCATCTGGTGAATATCTAACAACTGATGTCACTTTCCAATTAATCGAACTTGCTGTCTGTTTTCTAGAATTTGTCGGTAACTTTTTTTTCTTTTCATTATATGAATATTTAAATCTTGAATTATTAATCTGTGAATTTTTATAAAGTAATGGTAGTGTATTAGTTCCAACATCACGAACATCAACTGAAATAACTTTTGGTATTGGTAGTATAACAACTTCCTCCTTTTCTGATATTTTTTCTTCTATAACGCCAACGTTATTATCATTTTTTTGTTGTTGTAAAGATGATTTATCTGGTAAAATTATATTTCTACTCAAGCCCATACTTTGACTTGAATATTTTGGAGAAGCTACAGTAATACCCTTCTCCTTATGATCATAATTTTTATCAACTTTACTCCACTTATCATCATTTAAATCCAATTTCTCTAAATCCTCTTTATTTTTTTCAATTATTTCAATGTTATTATCATTCTCCATACTATTGACATCATCCAAAATACTATTATCATCATTATTATAATCAGATAGTTGAGATGTCAAAGATGTACTACTTGAAAGACTTATTATATTATTGTTATCTTTAATTATTTCTTCATCTATACATTTTACTCCCGAGACAGGATCATTTTTTTTAATTATTATTTCTAAATTATTAGATTATTTTATCAAAATTGAATTATTATAAAAATTGAAATAAAAGTGGGTAACAAAAAAAGTTGAAAATAAAACAAAGGGTAAAAAAACAAACAAACCGTTTTTATTCATTTTAAAAGTTAAATTTTTTTTGTCTGGTGCCATGTGTATATAAAAAAATGCATCCCATGGGTCACCACTAGGATTTGTTTTCTTTCGTTCCATAATAATTTTTTTAACAAAATAAATGAATTCAATGTGATGTATCTTATGATTAGAAGTATTATATTTTTTATTAGGTTCAATTCTAGTACTCAATTTCTTTTTATATTTTTTCTCCTTTAATGTTTCTTTATAGTTATAAGTATTATTAAAACTGGAAGGCAATTGTATATCATCTTCATCACTATCATTTATTGATTCTTTTAAATTATATAGATAATGAGAAGGATATTTGACTTCGGTAAAAAATTCATCATCACATACAAAATAACTATGGTATTTTTCTTTAATTTTTCTTAAGCAATATTTAGTTGAGTAAACAGTTGAATCCAGGTATGGATCTGGCATATAATGAAGCCATGGATCACATTTGATACTTACAAAATTGTTGTTTAAATTTTTCTTTGAAATTTCTATTACTCTTTCAACAGAATTTCTAAATCTTTCAATTGCTATTCTTTTTCTAAATAAATAGTTTAAAATTTATTAAAAAAGTCAAAAAAATTACTTATACATAATTTTCCATCTTTCCATAGCCCAATTATAATTAAATTTTAATTTATTAACTTTTTCAGGTAAAGCAAGTTCCATCATGTATTGGGTAGCATCACAACAACTTACAATTAATGGTTTTTTAACAGTATCTAGCTCAAAACGTCTTTCAAAATGAGGATATTTTTTAAAAGAGATGTAATTTAGATAAGATTCATAGAAACTTTTATGAGTATCCGGAATTGGTAAATTACAATTTTTTGTAATATTTATACATATTTCTAAATGTTCCAAAGGATTATATGGTTTAGGAATTGAAGGAACACTTATATTTGAATTTAATGATAAAGTAGAAGATTTTTTTGAGAATCGTGTCATGTTTAATTTTTAAATAGTAATTGGTATAGGAAGTAAATAATTGAATACATTAAAAAATATTGCTACCGCTTTTGTTATGCATAAATATTCTTGTTAAATTGAAACATTATAAATATATTTTAAATTTTCTTATCAATTATTCATGCGAAAACATTTATAAGGAGAATAAAAATAGTAAGAATAGTATTTAGTAACGATTTCTTACAGATGAGGAGATTTATTTTAATATTTATAATTTTCTACTGAGAATTTAAAGATAACTTATGTCAGATATTTCTGTTAAAAATTCGTTATATTTTTTTAAATTACTTGATATTCTCATGATTAAGTGAATCATACATTAAACTTTCAAAAACATGTTTCATTTTTAAAAACTTGTTATAATTAGTCATAAAAATTTTAAGAAAGGAAGATATACTATTTAAAGAATATAAAATAGATTTATAGTGGTCAGACATTTAACATGTCTACACCAAAGTTTTTTTAATTGTCATACTGATATAAGTTTTAAAATACCATAATAAAAAGTTTCCTCAAATTAAAGAGAAAAAAATATATGTTATGTTAATAAAATTTTTTATAACACTAAAAAATACATTAAACTAATTAATTTCTGCATTAAAAAACAGATTTGCCTGTTAATTATTTGATTGAGAATCTATACAAAGATCTTGTAAAATCTATTTTATCAATTTATTACTACTACTAATTCTTAATTTGGGTTAACTTGCCACACAATATCACATCTCCTCTAAACATTCTATAATCATTTCCATTTTATTTCTCCTATATATCTTTTATTAATTAATTTAATTCTTCTTCAATACTTTATGATGGTGACCTATGTCTATTGACAATTGATATTACATGAGATACCAAAAGTTATCAATTTAAGAATTTGTCATATTGTTGCAAATTCCTTCACAATTACTATATATGTCTTTTACTAAAATTCACGTCATAACGAAAATTTTCTTTTATATTTATTTACTTTAAATTTATTTATCCAAATATATATATTTTCTTTTTGCTTATTATATATCTGTTATATCACCACAAAATAATTATTTTTTAATCTTTTTTTTTATAGTTTTCTTCTCCTTCAATTTAATTTAACTATATATTTTTTATATATGATGGAGAAGATATATAGTAATAATTTATCATTATACCTATGTAAATATTTTTTAATTTTACTATCATTTGCTACATTGATTAATGCTCAATTTGGTAATGATAAGGCTGAAGTCAACATACGTGTCTCCGGAGCATGTTCACCTATATATCTCTCTAGGAAAGGCATTGAAATATCTAAGTATCGCCCATCTATACGCTTTAATCCTGATAAAATTCAATTGATACCCAAGAATCCAACTATTCCTGGATGTGTTAAAATTAGAGCTGAAGGTGTTGAGATACTTAAACCAATCAAAAATATGATTGCCGAAGTAGAGATGAGAATAGCCGGAACACCAGATCCAAATATTCCAACATTACCATGTACACAAAAAATAAATTCAAAAGTAAATCAATGTCCATGTGCCAAAACAGAGGGAAGTTGTATGTTCTGTGATTTTTGTAGGCAAATGAAAAGTCAAACTGGTACAAAAGTAGATATAAAACAAACATTTAGTAGTCTTGTAGAAGGTAAACCATCAGAGGATGTCTGTAAATGTGAACCAATTCAACCAGGAATGTACGATATTGAGACTGAGATGTGTACTCCAGATATGGAGGATGCTAAAGATTATATACCACCTGAGATACAAAATAATATCTTAGAAAAAAGACCGATCTCAATGTTTATAACTGTATACTTAATGGATATGGAAAATAGACCAAATGAAAGTTATACATCTGCTTTTGGTAAAGCTATCCTTCAAAGAAGAATGGCACAATCAACTATTGCTTGTTTCTTAATGGGTATTGATGTCACTTTAGGAGGTATGGGAAAATAATTAAAATTTTATTTATAAAAAAATTATTTTACTTATATTATATACAATATATTAATAAAAAAATAAAATATACAATATGTACAATTATGATATAATAAATTATTGATAGCTATAGTCTTCATCTGTTATTGAAAGATTAAGTTTCTCCATTAAACTTTTCATAACATCATCAACTTTACCGTGTATTGCTAATGAAGCTTTTTTTTCATGTTTGGTTTTTTGGAGATTAACCGTTACAAAATTCCCTTTTATACTTTTACGACGTGGAAGTAATGGCAATAATCCAACAGGTTCAATTTGTAAACTTGTTCCTAAAGCTATACTTAAGTCAGCTTTTCTTGCGTGCTTTTTGGCAATTGTAAAATCCGGCTCCGGTAATTCGTCATCCCAATCTAATGTAAAATCAAGTAATTTACCACGACATGGTTTATTACTCAATGTACCTTCACATCGCCTTCCTGTTGCTTTTAAACCTACACTACCAATAACATAAGGCCTATAATATTTACGATTGCATTTGTCACATTTTTCTACGAAAACATTTCCATGAAGTTCTGCTATAGCATTCATAGGAAAACCAGATCTATGAAATAATCCATCAACATTTTGACTTATTACAAAATGTATAATTTTATTTTCATATAACTTCTTTAAAGCAATATGAGTGTAAGATGGTTTAGCATCTAAAAATGAAACACTAATAGATTTCTGTCCTTTTTTTTCTAGTGTCCAAACTCCATTTGGTCCACGGAAATCTGGAATACCGGAGGATGTTGAGATACCGGCACCACAATAAACAACAATACATTTGGCTTCTTTAATTAATTGATATAACTTATCAACTTTTGATTCCAAAACATTCAATGGATCATAAATTTCATTCATCCCCACTTTTCCTTTATTTTCATAAGGCTTCAGTGATTCAGAGTAGTTCAAAGACATTATTATTGGTTAATGAGAGTAATTAAATTAATTATGAAAATGAATTGTTAAAAGTTAGGTGATGTATTTGAAAAATATTAGAAAAGCAACACAACAGAAGTTGGAATATAGTTTATTTGTCATACGACATAATAGACAAAAAATAAATCAAATTATTAATATCAACATTATATAAATCAAAAACTTTTATTATGTCAATAAACAACAATTATAAAAAAATCAATTGATAGTAACGTCCATTAAATCCAATTTTGTTTTTAATAGTTCTTAAGAAATCATAATCAGGAACTCTTTGTGGAGGAGTTGTAAAAAATTCCTCTTTACTTCTTTCTTCACACAAACTATAACTTCTCTCGTATTTCATAAAACGCATTTTTAAAGAATATTAAAACAAATATTTTTAAAAGTAAAATTTGAGATAAAAATAACGGTTAATAAAGAGTAGATGGAAAAGAAAAATAAAGTAATATGTTTATTAGTTAACCCTTTATTCTCCAACTTAGTATTTATCCTTCCTATTGGAGAAAAATCTTGCATGTGATGGAAATTAACTTTATTATGAAATAGAAAAAGATAATATTAACATTTATGTTTTTTATATCGTTTAAAAAAAAAGTGAAACAAGTTTTAATAGACACTTTATTGTTTAAGACTGCATGTTAAGAATTTATTTGATCGCCAACAATTATATCCGTTTTATGTAATAGTTTCTTTGATTAAAAGTCAACGGATGAGATATTGTTTAAATTGTTATCAATAAATATCCCTTGCCACATAATATGTCATAAAAAAGTTAGTCCGGAATCACTATCTGTTTTTATAATTTATGGATACATTGTTAAGGGTGTTTTTCTAAATGAGAAATTATTGATATAGAATAATAGGGCTTTTTTCTTTATAAAACTTATACTTATTGTTTTTCCTATTTTGTACTTTAGTGATAGTTTATAAAGCATTTGAAGGCTTCGTACTTTATAAATTTTTTTTATTCATTCTCAAATATGTCAACACTAGAAGATATTATTATAAAAAAGTGTTTTCAATTTCCAAGAGAAATATATTCAATTCAGTATCTCAATTAAAATATGAAAACAACTCCATTAATATTATTGAATTTAACAAAAATCTACCCTTTTATACATAAATTAAATTGTTTATAGTACATTTTTATAATGCTACGAATAACAGTATGGTAAAAAGTTTTTTAAATTAAGATTAATAACTATAATTATTACTACAATTATATTAAAATTATATCAAATAAATCTAATTTATCAATAATTAACATTTCTTAAAAAAGAGTCATGAAGGAGAAAAAAGTATGAATTTTAAGAAAAATACATTTTGTTGAGAATAATTAATTATTTACTGAAGAAAATTTTTTTTATTACATTAATATCACATTTAAATCAAAGATGTGTTTTTTAAATCGCAAAACCCTAACTTATTTAGATCTCTGATTTATTAATCATTAAAATTCATTAGATTAGGTTGTCCAATACAAATGTCGATTTTCGCATTACCAATATTCTGATAGTTGTAATTTCTTCATGTTTTTATTATATTTACAAGATACATGCCGTTTTGTAGAGCTAATTAAGTCCTGTCTTTAACATTAATTTGTTTTTTATTATCATTTATTAAAATATTTTTATTAATCTTAAATAATCTTGGTCAAAATTCATTTTTGTACTACTTTTTTTATGAGCTTAAACTTGAGTAAAAACAGTTTAAAAAATTAATTCTTTGTTTGAAGAAGGATTAGTTACAAAATAACTTTAAAATGTCTATTAAAAATACTTCACTATTGCGACACATGCTTTCAAGGATAGAAGGGTTACAATGAGAAAAATGTTTTTGAGATTAGGAAATTAATTGACAAAGATAAAGCTTTTTTCATTTACATCAGTTTAGGGGTTTGTGAGAGAATAAAATGTTAGTACAAATTTCATTTTCAAGCATCTTAAAGTCATTAAAAAGAAGGAAAACACGAAGTCATGAATGCCTCATATCATTACTACTGACAGCGTTTAATTCTGACGAAAATTTACTTTTATTGACCCAAAAAAAATAAATAATAAAATACCTCTTTTTGAAAGATAATTATTATTTGTGATAAAGAGTAGATAACACGTTAGAAACAATATGCTTAATATAGAGGCTTTAAGTTTATGTAAAAATATTAACATAGTTATGACATTTTAAAGTTAAAAAAAAAGATGTTTATTTTTAAATAATTTATATTTATGTATATGTCAATTTGAAAAACATTTATTCTATGAGTATTGATAGTATTCCCGTGTATTATAAAATCATAATAAGATTTTATACCCAATGCTGGAATTATATTTATATCATAAATCTCAAGCCCAATTTAAAATACAACCTATATTACCTTCACAATCTAATATAATTCTTATAATTTCTTCGTTATGCATCTACTCATCAAGGGTATTTAATAGAATCATTTGTAACTTGGGTTTACTCCCAGAAGTGATGTAATTGAGTTGCTTTAAACAAGTGCACAAGTCAATTCTTCAAAATTTTTTCAAAATTAAATCTTAGAAATTTTTTTTTAAATATAATAATAAATAACTTTATAATATACTTTAGACTTTTTTATTGCTAGTTGATTATGTAAAATGTTATTGTTTTGGAGTATTTCTCATAACTTCCGTAATAGATAAAAATTAAAAATGTAGTTGTATAGTAAACATTGAAAAATTAAACACATATTCGTCAAATAAACATTTTTGGTAAGATAAACAGAGAATCGTTCATAAAAAAAACTATCTAATTTATGCTATAATGACAGACAAAAACCAAAAAATCTAAAAGTAACGCTACATGAAAATAAATACATAAGTTAACATCCAAAACATCTACCAATAAGGTTTCATATCACCGTCAAGATAAAGTGCCATCAAACAAAGTAACTTCTAAAATGTTAGTCTAAATTTCATGGAATGAGAAGAGAAATCACTGAAGCACATGAAATACCTTTACGAATTAAATTAAAATTCTTATGTAATTGACAATCCTATATTTCAACTCCATGAATAATAAATAATTAATTTGAATTTTGTATACTATTTTACTGAGATTTCTATTTCCCATTATTTTTTTGTAACACATCATATCATGTTTGATATACATAATTCATAAATTTCTACCCTATATTGACTAATTAACGCATACTAATTCGGTAAATTTAAAAAAAAAATTATGGATGTTAACTTCGATACTCCAAATTACATAACATCCCAAAGTACAATTTCCAGTATCAACAAGGGTTACGAAATTCAAATAAATTTATTTCAATCAGCAAGTTAAGAGAAATATTTTTGAAAGGGTGTTAGTTACTACTTCGTTTTACTATTTTTATTTGTAATCATTTTGTAATTTTATTCACGAAGAAAGATGAGTAAAAGAAAGGCTTATCATTTTTGATTTCAAACCTGAAGATAAGATGATAAAAACTGTTTAAGATCGACGGCGAGGAGACGTGGAAGGATCGTGGAGATAACTTTAATATCGTTAAAATAAATATAGTTTATCTAAATGTTGGAGAAATAGAGTTATTATCGCATTTCTTTCTGCTGAATGGATTAATTGTTCTCTGCGCCGTCGCTAATTACCTTGAATCTATTTTTGTGAAATACATATCAAGAAGTCGCGTATTTAAGATTGAGGTAAGTTTACAATATATGATGGTATTTATTGTAATGATTCTTAAGTTTTTAGATAATAGTGGAAAAAAAGGTGCGACTATAGTTTCGATGATACCAATGAGGAGTTTGTGGGCGCATTTAAGGATGTTACTAACGCCTGAATCACATGGACATGATAATAAATCTTCTAATAAGATCATTATAACAATATCAGCAGAATTCTTATTTAAAAGGATGGAGTCTGTAGAAGATGATTCAAACAACAATGTATTTCAACACTTAAAGATAATCGGGAGTGGTGGAATTTTTAGAGGATATGTAGATGCCATGTTGTTAGACTCAAGGAATGTCGAGACAAATTAAACTTTTAATATTATGTATATAATTATTGTATATAAGTGTACTTTTTATTTATTGTATATAATTGTATTCTTTTATTTATTGTATATAATTGCAAATATCTATCGTACTAATAAATATATACTTACATTTTGTTTTAATTTTTCTGAGTCTCTTGAGCACATGTAAATAAATGAATCAATTTTGTAAATAATCTTTACCTACCAGGTAATGGTTCATTAATTTATCTAAAGAATGTTTTATACTCTAAAAATAAAGTATTTTCATTTATTTTAAATTACTTCTCATTATTCTTAAGTTTTAAATATTAAAGATCATCTCAATGACGTTCATTGCGATATTTAGATCAAAAATACAAAAAAGAGAGCTTTACAAATATTTTATCACATTCAAAATAAAGAAGTAAAACTATACAATATAGATACAAATTATTTACAAATAAATACAGTTATTAAAAAAAACACAGTCTAAATACCCATAAATAGTTTTCTAGATCTTATAAAGATAAAAAGGAGACCAATATTTCTAAGTAACTTATCTTCAATCGTATCTACTTTTTAGAAAATAATGATTGAATTTCAGGCATGGTAAGTATCTCCCACAGTTCATCACTTATATTTCCAGGTTTACGGGATTTCAAGCTTTCGGATCCTAAGGAGGTATACAGGCTATGAACGTTACTATTAGCAACGAATCCCTTTATAAGTTCCAAGAAAACAGGGCAGCTCTTAGTAACATGATTCTTAATTACATCAACTGACTTTTGATGGAAACCAGATGTTTGTTGGAATCCAGAAATAGATATATTTGTCGGAGTAGATGAAGGGAAATTTCTTCCTTTAAGCGAAGAAGTTACTTCAAAATAGCTAGGTGGTTTAGGAAGACTTGGTAAAGGATCATTATTGACTGCTTTATCAGAATTAGTTGTATTCGCCTTTCTCGTTGTGTTTCTTGATCGATCAGTGTCAGAGTCCCCAATAGGGGTTTTAGCAGAAGTAATAATAATTTCCCCAAATTTTGGAAGTTTAACTGGTGGCTCATCCTCAAAACTATCGTCCAAAACAATACATCCATCTGAATCAATGTTAGAATTAGCAGTTAAAGGTAACCGCTTTCCATTATTACCCCCACCATTACTGTCCACTGAAGAGAGGCTATCAAGAAACGAATCATCAGTTTCTTCATCACTCACTACTACTATTGCGTTATCATCATCACCTATCCCACCCTTAATAACCTTTGTGTTATTGATGTTTAACTTTTCCTTACATCCAGATATTTTATATTCTGCTCCAGGGAAAAGTTCAATCTCCTCAACATTGGGGTGGTTTTTGAGAACTTTTGTAAAAAATCTAAAAATATAATCAGTAAGAAGTAAAAGAAAAAAACTTACTCATCAATTTTTATATCATCCGGCGTGCATGGGCTTTTACAATTTTTACACGACCAAGACTCAGTAGTCTCATTGCTCTTAATATAAGTCTCGAGATCGTCTGGAAGAATATGGCTGCAGTTTTTCCCTCGGAATGGAATCTTTATCCTTTCAAGTGACACTGAAGATTTGAGGGAAATCTTAATTGACTCAAGGATCAATCCATCTCCACCAGATAAACATTTTTCAAGATCACCTTCAAACTCCTCAACTGTCGTCTTAGTTTTATTTGTAGTCTCCATCAACAATTCCTCCACAGTTTTAAGAGATGAAGAAAATACTGCAAACGCAAAAACACAGCCAGCGTTTAGAGTTTTATCAAAACGAATTTCTATCCCTAGTCGTTCTTTATCTCTGCTAATCTCAGACAACTTCAATAGTGCCTTATTTAGATTTGTTGGCACATTTGAACGGTGCTTCTCGTCTACACTACTATAGGCAATCTCACGAGGCAGTAAATCCGTGAACTCCCAATGGTTAATAAATATCCTCATCCCCAATGGGTAACAATCCTTATATGGTAAATTATTTTTGTCACTAATCTTAGCAGATCGCAGCATCAAGCAATTTCTTGACTGTTGAGGATCCTTTGAAGAGAGTATAGAATGGCGTACTTCACTGGGTAACTTGATATCAAACGAGAATGAAACAGAGATATCCTTTGACGAGATTACTCTCCATCCCGATAAATTCTTAACATTCTTGTGGAAATAAAGCTGCTTCATTGTGACATCGGTTTCAATTATAACGTCTCCACCCCCTGCTTTGTTATTTTTAGACACCGGGAGACTTTCTGGGGAGATTTTCAATACATTTGGAGGACAATAATTCTTGCCAACACTCCTCTCTAATATGGCTTGTATCGCCTTTTGCTGTGTCTTCTCGTTCTCAAGCACTTGCTTGAGCCTTCGGTGAAGAGCTTCTTTATTCCCTGAAGTTGGACATGATACAGAGGCCAAGCAATGTTTTAGATCATCCCAGTTAAATTTATATAATATTAATTCCTAAAATATTATTAACTATCTAAAAAAAAGTTATAACTTACTTTGCACGTTACAACATCCGTTTTGGTACTCATTATGATTGCATATGGTTGAAGATAATACCAGGAAAAGAGATTATGAATAGAAATAGGCAACTTATAATGATAAGAAATAGAAAATTCTAAAAAATTTAAAACAACCGAAGTCTCGAATATTATTTGTTGGTAAAATGTACTTAATTTTATTGAAAATTACTGTTAAAAATCTGTCATTAAAAATGTCACGTAAGGGTAATAACAAGTCTATGTTTGGCGCCATATAAATAAAACAACATCTAAAATCTAAGGATATTCTTATTCTAATTAAGCATATACCACGTTTTATCAGTTAATTGCTGTTAAAGATGTCATTTACTAATTTGCGGTCTTAAAAAACACATAGTGACAAAGATAACTAACTGTATTTGATCACACTCGCATCTAAAGGACATTTACCAAAATTGGTGGAAAGTGACCGGATAATTGTGGTGTATCAATTCAAACAGTAAAAATTACATTGTCCGTAGAATATTAAAAGTTTAAATAAATCATTATTACAAGGAACGAATCTTGACAGTTAGTTTACTAAGACATCGTATAATATTTCTTTTAATTAAAGTTAGAGCGTCGATTAAGTATAGTTTAACAGTAATATAAATACCAAATAAAATAATAGAACCAAAAAATGGGAATAAATTAGTGATTAAATTATTGTAAGTGCATTCTTTTGGGTAGAAAACAATCAAGTATACTTTCGAAAAAAGTATAAAAGATCAAAGATGAAGTTAAGGAAATATTATTTTATAAGTGTCTTCCAACATACCACGGTTACCATGATAAGTACATCATCAAATTATTTAATAAATTTAATTTTATGGTCAATAATTAATACCTTACTGAAACTTATGTAATACTGTTTGATGATAGCATATGATAGATCTTGGAGTTAAAATAAGGGTTAGAAAACCCTGTTGTTTCACTCAATACTACCTTTTGATAAAACGTATGGTATATTTGATTTTCTAGAAGTAATGTAATGTATGAGGAAATACTCTGGCTCTCTTAAATATTGAAAATTTCTTTATCATACACAGACTACGCATTTGTTTTCTTTATATTGGAAAAATTCGATTACAATATCATAATAAATGTATAAAACTAATAATATATAGCTATATGACACCAAAATACAATATTTAGTCTTTCTAAAATGGTATATTACACTTTTCTAAAAGTTTAAATTCATATTTATCGTAAATACCATAAGGATCAAAGTTACCAATGTTTAATATATTGTATATTTTCACAAGCAAGTAAAAAATAAATAACACTAAATATTCAGTTTATAAACCATTAAAAATGGCTAAAACTATAAAAAGAAAGTACAAGTCTTATCAGTTATTGGAAATCAAGATACAGTCGTTGTATTTCTACTCAGTGGAATTGGTGAGATAAAAATAACAGGGAAGAAAAATTTCTATCATCGAAGAGATTATCACTATTCTTGAAAGTGAGAAAGCTTTCGATACATTTGTTAGAAAAAAGATGTTTCAATAACTATTATCGAACAAAGGTTGCTGATCTCATTCACCAAACAATTTATTATCACAAGAATAATTTTTCTGCTATTGTTTAGGTACTATTAAATAATTTTCCATATGATATGTCGATGGTAAGATATTTTTTATATAATTAATTTATTTTTTTTAATTTAAGGATGACTTTCTTAAAGAGTACCCAACACTTTTCAGGTAAAAAGTTTTATGGAGCTTTAGCATGGTTTAAATGTCTTTAGAATGTATTTGTGTATGAATTTCTGACATGAGCTCCCAAATTTTTACTTTCAGTTTCTTTTGTTTATTTCAAAAAATGTTTGGATTTCATGGCTTTTCAAATGATGTAGAGTTATTTTTTATACTTGTTTTTAAAATACTGTTGGTATGTCCATTAAATTTATAAGTATTTTTTGAATAATTCCTTTTTTTCAAAACAAATGTTAGATCCTCAACAGTTTTATTTACTTTTTCTCGTTTCATAAAAAATATTAATTACCTCTTTTTTCTTCCAAAATATTCTAAATTATGTGAAGTCAAATTATCATTATTCCATTATTATTAATTTAAATGGTATCCAACTTCAGATGGAAAAAATATCTTTCTAATAAAAATTGTCGATATAACAATATTTAAAAAAAAACTGTAATTGTATAATTTAAATATTTAAAAAAGTGCTTTTCACTCATTTTTTACAAACATTAAATCAAAGTGTTACAAAACAAACAACATATTATACGATAGCTTAGAAAATATTTTCATCCTATGTTAAATATCATTTCACGAAGAATAAATATTTGTTAAGTTAACATTCACATCTAAAAAATCTTTTTTGTACATTAATTATAATATCAAAATTGATATACAATTTACTATATTAGTGTATGTATTTTTTATAAAGATAAATTGTAACTTAAGCATTTATTTTTTTAAAGAAAAAGTTTTCTTAGCTTATCCACGTTAAATTTAGTGCTTGTTGAAGGAATGAAAATATTTTAACATTATCTTCTATATAATTATGATAAGAAGTTCCTTCTCCGTGCTCACTTCGATTCATTATTACAGTTGCTATTATGGGATTATATTGATAGTCGATACCCTTCTGAAGAATTTCATAAAGACGAGCTGTATATTTTAGTGTATGTATCGGAACAACTATTTCATCATAAAATGTTGTAAATAATAATGTTGAAGGCCATTGAAGTGGCTGTGAAGGCATTTTCAAATTATAATATGGTGAATAAGTAAGAAGATTATCAAAATCTTCTTTGACATTAGGATCACCGTAGTCGTCCCTCCATGTCATTCCATGGGTAAATAAATGAAAACGAATCATGTCAAGTGGAGCGGCTTCGATAACTGCGGCACCAAAAAGATCTGGACGACGTTGACTAACAACGGCCATAACCATCCCACCATTTGAAGTTCCAATAATACCCAATTTAGAAGGTCTTGTATAACCATTTGAAATTAAAAAATTAAGGCCATCAATAACATCGTTAAAAGTATTATTTTTCTTGCTCAATATTCCTTCTTTATGCCACTCATCACCAAATTCATTACCACCTCTTACATTAGCCAGACACCAAATACCACCAAAATGTTTAACAAACATCGTTCTCGAAGCATGATAATAAGGTGTGTATGAAATATTAAAACCTCCATATGCTTCAAATAAAACAGGATTATTACCATTTAATTTTATATTATTTTTATAGAGTAAGAACATTGAAACATTTTTCCCATCTTTAGTTTCATAAAATATTTGTTTGATTGAAAGATCATCAATTTTAAGACTGTTGGGTAATTCAGTAATTAGTTTTTTAAATTTTACTTTTCCATTATTTTTCATTTTATTTAGGTCTCCTTTATACATAATTCCAGGTATTATTGGATTGACGAAATATAAAAAAAATTCATTGCTTCTCCTGTTGCCAGAAATATGTTCAATATTACCGAGACCCATATCAATTGTCTGAAGTAACGTTCCATCGTGTTTGTTATATATATGGAGGATACTTCTAACATTTTCTAAGCATCTTAAAATTATATAATCTTTCCCAACAACGGTGACATCTTCAATTAATCTAGTTTTTTCTTCATCAATTAAAATTTTCCAACTTTTTTCACCCAAAAATGATTTAGAAAATTTTATTTTAATAATTTTCCGCATTGGAGCATCTTTATCAGTTAATATAATCGCTTCTTCGGAATTGGAATCAACAATTTGATAATTAGCATCAAAATTGCCAATAAGTGGTCTCATATTTATTTTTCCATTAAATCCATTGTTGTTAACGTCCCTTAAATCATAAAAATATATTGTGTTTTTTGAATCAAATTGAGGATATATGTTAGCAAAAAGATATTTTTCATCTGCAGAAACGTATCCATACATAAAAAAAGTCTTGTTTATGGGATTGCCTGCTATTATGATATCTTCGCTTTGTGGAGTGCTCATCTTGTGGTAGTACAAAGAATGATTCTTGTATATTATATATGAATATTCTTCAGTTTCTAAATGGGTAATATTCGAAAATGAAGAATAAATAACTCCATTATTGTTGAAAATAAATGCAATATCTGTGTACAAAATATCTTTTAAAGAATCTTTTAATATTTTTCCATTTGACAATTTAAAGTTAATTGTTGTTAATTGAGTACTTTCGTTTGTGAAGCCATAAGCATATATTGACCCGTCTTCACTAAATTTTTCATAATTATAATATATAGATGTATTTCCATGTGTTTGATTGTATTTAAAAAATAATTTTCCTTTACTATTTAAAGTTTTCTTTCGATAAAGATAACTAAAAATATTTTTATTATAAATAAATGTAGCCTTACTAATTTTCTTTCCCTTTTGGTGTATAGTAATAGTAATAATAATCACCAACTTTTGTATATAATCCATATTTATCAAAATTCATATATTTTTGTAACTTTTCTTTCATAACATTTCTATATTTTGATTTCTTAAATACACTATCAGACATGGTGTTGATTTGTTTTATAAAATGTAATGTTTCTTGGCTATAAATATCTTCTAAGTATCTATAAGGATCATCAATGTTTACTCCATGAATTGTTTCAACAGTACTTAAATTTCTCCTCATAATTGGATATTCAGAAACATTAATTCTAATAGTAGAAGGATACCTTTCAAAATATGAACTTTCGTCATAACACAAAATTTCAAAGAACAAAGGTATTGCTACCATAAAAATTTTGATATTCTTTATGTAAATACATTTTTCACACATCTTAGAACATTAAACTTCTCATAAAGACAGTGTACGTGAATTTTAAAAATTATTCATTAAAATAACTTTATAATAGATAAAATTTCAAGTTTTGGTTTGAAGAATTTGTGTATATTTCAAAACTAATTTTTATTAAAATATTTATACAAAGATTAATTTGTTATGATAATACTATTTATAACTTTATGTTTTATGATTAATGTAGTAAAATAAAGTATTTAAAATCATTCTTAGATGAAAAAATCCTATGAAATAATATTCATATTTGATAATACCAAAGTAGAAAAAATGAGAAGGTAAAAGTGATTAAAATCAATGGTAATCATGACAAATAACTTTTTAAAAAGATAAAACTTTATTTACCGCTAATTATTTTTATATTTGTTATACTTCAGTTGAAACTTTTTATGCACTAACATCAAAAAGTACTTTACATATATATTTGTTTGAAGAATTTTTTTATACTATAAAAGTTTACTTTTTAGATTGGGAAAGTAAAATGTACTTTTTTTAAAGTAATAAAAATCTCAAGTTTACTTTTTTCTTGTAAAAAAATTAATATTATCAAGAACAAATTTTATATTTTAAAATAATCAACCTTGCATAAATAAATGTAAAATATTTTGAAATCCATCAATTTTTCAAAATACAAAATTAGAACGTTTCCTGGCATAATTAAAATTGATTGTAAAGATCTAATTTTAATTTTTCCATTTTAAATCTAACGTTAGCTGAATAAATGAAAATGCGTCAACAATTTCATCTAACGATTTAGATAGTGGCTTTCCTGCTCCATGACCAACTGATTTTTCAACGCTTGCTATTACAGGATTTGTCTGGTAATCAATACCTGATTGAAGAACCTCGTACAATGTTGCTATGTATTTAAGTGTATGTGATGGAACAACCCTGTCATCATGATCACCGGTCAATAATAATGTACTTGGCCATTGAACAGGTTTTGGAGGCATTTTTATATTGTGAAGAGGTGAATACTTTAATAAATAATCAAAATCTTCCTTAATATCAGGATTTCCATATTCTGGAATCCATGCTCCTCCAGCAGTAAACTTATGGAATCGAAGCATATCAAGAACGCCAACTTGATTGATTACAGCTCCAAAAAGATCTGGGCGTTGTTGTGAGACTGCCGCCATCAATAATCCTCCATTAGATCCTCCACGAATCGCTAATTTTGATGGATTTGTATATTTATTTGAAATCAAGTATTCAGCAGCACCGATGAAATCATCAAAACTATTTTGTTTTTTATGAAGCATGCCATCAATATGCCATTCCTCACCATATTCTCCGCCACCACGAATGTTAGCGATACAATGAATACCATTAAAGTGCTTTACAAACATTGATCTTGAAACAGAAAAATAAGGAGTGTTTGAAATAGAAAATCCACCATAACCTTCAAGAAGAACGGGATTGTTTCCATCTAATTTAATATCTTTTCTATGAAATATAAACATAGAAACATCTTTATTATCTTTGGTTTTATAGAAAATTTGTTTTACGGCAAAATCATTACTATCAAGATTTTCTACAGTACTCTCTACAATTTTTTGTAACTTGAATTTTTTACTGCCATCTGAATTGTCAATATATCCTTTGTAAATTGTTCCAGGAGTAACTTGATTATAAAAACCAATGAAAAATTCGTTACTCTTGCTATTTCCAGAAACATCAAAAACAACTCCAACGTCAATATTGAGTTTTTGAATCATTTCTCCTGTGTGTTTATTGTATACATACAAGGCACTTTTAACATCTTCTAAGCAATTCAATATCAGATAATCTTTACCAACAACCGTAACATCTGAAATTTTTCTTTTTTTATTCTCATCAATTAAAACTGTCCATGCACTTTCACCTTTATGTGCATCAGAAAATTTTAATTTGATTATTTTCCCCATTGGAGCATCTTTATCTGTTAATACAAAAACATCATTTTCGTTGGAGTCAACTATTTGATATGAAGCGTCATTCTTATCGAATAATGGTCTCATTTTCAACTTTCCTTTTATTTCGCCACTTGGGTTGCTACCTAAATCATAATAGTAGACCTTATTTTTTGGATCTGTTCCTTTATTTAAAGTAACAAATAAATATTTCTTATCCTCAGATGTAGACCCAAAAGTAAATACTTCTTCATCTTCTGGATAATCAACTATCAAAATATCATTCTTTTGTGGTGTGCCTATTCTATGATAATATAATGAATGATACTTATTTTTTTCAACGGTTCTTCCAGTATCAGATTCTTTGCGATTCGGATAAGTTGAATAAATGAAACCAGTATTATTATAAATGAAATCACTACCTGAATGCTTCACCTTTTCCAAAATATCATCTAAATCTTTGCCATCAGAAGTTTTAAATCTTATTGTATTCCAATCACTACCATTCTCAGACAAACCATAAGCTATTATAGAACCATCTTCACTGATCTTTATTGAACTACACGATATTGTGCCATCTTTAGAAAGTTTATTTACATCTAAGAAAACTTCTCCTTTGTCTTTTAAATTTTTTTTTCGACATACAACACTATAAATAAAAGTAATACATATGCTTATGAACTTACTCATGATTTTGTAGACCAGTGTTATACGAATAATAGTAATAATCACCATATTTTGTAAAAACTCCGTATTTTTCATAATTAATATACTCCTTTAACTTTTTTAACATAGTATCTCTGATTTTTGATTTTTCAAATACTCCTTCTGCGATAACATTAAGTTTGTTAACAAAACTAATTGTTTCAACATTAAAAGGATCCTCTAAGTATCTATATGGATCAGAAATTTGTATCCCATGAAGTGTTTCTACAACATTTGTATCTTTTCTCATCAAAGGATACTCTGTAACATTAATTTTGACTGTAGAAGCATATCTTACGAATTTTGAAATCTTTGAAAAAGATGATATTCCATACAATCTGGATAAATGGGTTAATAACATTATCAATGCTATGTATATTTCTTCATTCCGACGCATTTCCAATGATTAAAATAAGTTTACAAAGTATTCTTTATAGGAATAAATTTGATTTCTTAAGATAAAGTAATATTTTATATAACAGAAAAATAAGTATATTAGTAGATAAAAATAATTTTTAAAATTAGATCTAATTTAAGTGTGAAAAGATTAGTGTTTGTTGACTTAATATAGTACAGATAGAAGAAAAAGATTTAAAGAAATTAGTAGTTTAGATAAAATAAAAAATAATGAAAATAGGTTAAATTTTGTATTTGTTAGATTAATGTCTATAAAAGATAGCTTATTGTTGATGTTCCAAAATATTTTTTATTTATACTGACATCAAACAGATAATAAATGTTTAAATGATCGTTACAAAGCTTTAAAATGAATCTTTAAAAAAGTGGTTATTATGGTAACGAAACTTGAGAAAAAATTTTCAATAGTAAAACATGACAGATAATTTTTATTTGTTATATTTAAATTTATATTTTAAAAATAGATATAAAACTGTAAGAAAAAATACATGATCTAAGATTAGTCAAATTTATTTAAGATAAAAAATGATATTGTTTTTTAACAAATAATAAATCACTAAGAAAGAATCTATTTTTGATCATTACGTTAAATAAAAGCAACCTTAAAATTATGTTCTTTCTTATACATAGATAATTTTTTACATATAAAGTCTGTGAGTTTGAAAAAGTAAGCAATAATATTAAAGCAAAAAATGTTTAAAAATAGACCATTATTTGTCATAATTCTATATTTTTTATTTGAATAAAACATCTGGCTTACAGCAATGTGAAAAAACATAGTTCAATTACTAATGTTTTTCTATCTGAAGAGATTCCAGAAACCGCAAAAAAGAAAAGTTCCTTATTTGAAAAAATATGAAAGTATGGAATAAAAAGTTTCTTTAAAATATACAGTAATAAAAAAAATATCAAGAAAAATGAATTTTAAAAACTGTTTATATACAAGTAATTTAATTTTTTAAAAGAGCATTTTTTCTTAGTTACTCTTTACGATGCTCCTGTTTCACACATTCATCTCCAATTTCGTAATTTTTTTTAAAGAAAAGAATATTTTTCAAAATATTTACATAAAATAAATGAACAAATAAAACCACAGAAATCAATGAGGTATGTTAATTTTGTATTTTATGATTTTTCAATTAGTTTTTTTTTATTTTTTTTACTAATTATAAGAAAAAACGTGATGCATTAGAAAATATTTTCAAATCGTAAAAAAGTATTTATTTAAATGAGAATTGAAAGTCTATTTAAACTCAAAGATTGTATTGTGTAAAAAATATAATACCGTAAAATTAACATTTTTTAAAGCATATAATATCTGCAAAACTTGCTATAATTGTAAAGGTTAATAATATAACAAATTCCATTAGAATGCTTTAATAAAAAATTTTTTATGGTGAATGATTTGTTGTGCTTGATTTTATAAATCCTCAAAATCTTTTAAGTTATATAGAATCATTTTTCATTTAGTTTTAACCAAAATTGTATGCTAAACAAGGAACAAGAATTTTTTAATAAAAATATGATATACAATAAAATCGCTAGTATTTTATTCTCCATGGTTATTTGAATAATTTTTCGTAATTCAGTTTTAAATTCTTATGTATTTTTAATAAATATTAAATGAGATAAGTAAGTATACAATGTAGTGAAAAACTCATTTATTTATGTTATTTTCAATAAATTTTATTTATAATTTTTGAGTCAATATTAATTTTTTAAAATATTTTTTGACAAACATATAGCAAATTTCTTCTATTTTCTAATTTCTCAACGAGGATAATTTTCCACCATATATCGTTGAATTGTAAGTCGTATTATTTTCAATTCAATTTTTTTTAAAAAGTTGATTATTTCGATGATTATAATGAGATTTCTGCAAAATCACTAAACATACCGGATGGATAATAACAGTAGTAATAAAATTATATTATTTTATTAAAAATAAATATGAACCAAATTTCATGCAATTGTGAATACACTTCACAAAAAAAATGACGGTTATAACGAGATGACACAATAAAGGGTTAATATTCTAAACGTTATTTATTGTATTACTAATATGTTAATTATTGATATGTTTTTTGTAGGGGTTTAAGTCAACTAAAATAAAAATTTTACTCAATAAGTAACATCAATTTGAAAAAAATATCTTTTTAAAATAGTGCTTTACTGGTTAAAAATAAGACCTTATATTATGAAGTAAATTAATTAAATTTTGCTCCTATATTAATTACAGAGAAAGTTTAAAAACTCACTATTAAATTTAAAAAAATATGAAAAAACGAGTTAATTATTAACTAACTTAATTTCTGATGTACTATTTTTTTCTCTATAATAAGAAAACTACAAAATAGAATAAAAGGTTTTATTTTAGTAAATAATTATTCAAAACACATAAGGACAAAAAGCAGTACATAATAAATATTTACGTTAAACACACTCACAGTAATTATATACTAAAAATGAACTTTGTTTCAAACCTATACTCGTAATAGTTTTTAAAATACATCTTCAAATAAAAAATAAATTGATTTTCATATAAAAAATTAAATTGTCAGTAAATCTATTGTTTTTTTTAAAGTTATTGCCAGCGTCATCAATAAGATATCACCAATACATTGTACTCTTGTAACGAAAGTTTTGAAAGTAGTCTTGAATGGTATTTTGGATATAAAAAAGCATTCTTGTTAATTTACAGTAACTATTTCCACAAGTCATAATTTTAAATTTCTTAAATTATAAGTATGTCTGACAATTCCAATGGTAATTGGTGCCTAATCGAGTCTGATCCTGGATTATTCACAGAAATGATTAAAGGACTCGGCGTTACAGGAATTCAAGTTGAAGAACTTTATAGCCTAGATGACAGTTCTTTCAAGGATATGCACCCTGTTTATGGACTTATATTTCTTTTTAAATGGAGACCTGGTGCCACTAGTACTGGAACTATTACAACAGATGAAAATGGGATATTTTTTGCACAACAAGTAAGTATACCGTTTTGTCATTAAATAGTAAGTAAATTTTTTAGGTGATTACAAATGCATGTGCTACACAATCTATTATTAATTTACTTCTTAATGTTAAAGATGAAAATGTTGGACTTGGAAACATCTTGGAAGACTTCAAAAATTTCACCGTTTCTTTCGATCCAGCAAATCGTGGATTGTGTCTAAGCAATAGTGAACCCATTCGTCAAATTCACAATAGTTTCGGAAAGCAGACGTTCTTTGAGTTAGATGTCCCACAATCAGAAAAGGAGGAAGCTTATCACTATGTAACATTTATACCATACAACGGTCATGTCTATGAATTAGATGGTCTTAAAGACGGTCCAATTGATCATGGCAGTTACGATATATCTAAAGGATGGTTGCCAGAAGTTATTTCATGTTTAAAACAGAAAATTGAAACGTATAACAAAGGAGAAATTAGTTTTAACCTAATGGCTGTTGTTGGTGACAAATTAGAAAAACTAGAAAAAGAATTGAATGCACTAAAGTCATCACAAAAAAATGATGAGAACTCATTTGAAATTAAGGAGCTAGAGAGAAGTATTCGATTTGAATTGGATAAAAGAGAAAAGGTAAGAAAGGAAAACATTAGAAGGAAACACAACTATATTCCATTTTTAATGGAATTGTTAAAAGCCTTAGGAAAGGATAACAAATTAATACCGTTGATTGAGCATGAAATGAGAAAACAAGATTCTTCTTCATAATACTTTCTTTTTTATAAATTATCCAATTTGTTTCATAACATTTTGTTAAGTTAATAGATTACTTTGTAAATTAATTTTACTAGCACTTTTCTAACTTTAAATTTATTACTTTATTTTTTATAAATAAACATATGAATTATTGTATTGTGATTTATCACTTGTTGTTGGAATGAATTATTGTCATTGCTTTTGACATGTAGATGGAAATAATTAACATAGTGAATTTTAAGATTTATTGCGGAAAACAATTTATGTTACTTTGTGATAAAATTTATACGTTATTGTAAAAAAAATTACATAATGAAAGGAAATTTGAACTAAAATTGTCGTATACACAAGTTCTTTCATTCTCTTCTAGTGACTATTATTAATATTACTTAAAGTGTCAATGTTTTTTCTAATTTTAAATTTTAAATTTTGAAAGTGTTTTACAACAACATACCACTTTACTTTATAAGATCTTTAGCGTTTTCAAAGGATTTGTAAAAAATTATATGTAGTCGCTTTTAATTTTCTATAAATAAGGCAATTTATTTAACAAATAATTTTTCTTTTAATTTGAAAAAGAAAAATGGAAATAAATGATAATAATCTCATATATTTGTATAGCCATTAAAGATTCTTAGTTTTATCATTCCCTATTGTTAAATGTGTAACAAAGAGTGTACCTTATCAATTTTTGCTGGGGAATTTCGAAAATTTCCAAAGTGTAATATGCTATTGATAAAATTTAATACAGTATCAATTACTTTATGTAAGTGAAAATTTTCTTATTTTATTATTTAACACATTTTATCGCAATTAATTAATAATTAAAATTTCCAAAATATCACTTTTTAACCTATTCTATAAAACATTTTTAAAAAATATCTTGAGAAATTTATTTTTGTGTTCGTCAGTCATTTTTGTAGCATTCCATAAAACAATTTAAAATTACATAAAAATGAGTAGTATTGTGTGGTAGCTTCTAATTTTATCAAAAAAAAAAGTTTCCTTTCAAAAATTAAAGTTTTTCTAAATCATTTAATTGCAACGAAATGTTACTAACAATTAATTATATATTCAACAAAAGTACGAGATTTATTTCGAAAATAAATTTAATTATACTTGTAATAAATTAAAACCACTTATTAAAATTTCATACATACAATTCGCTATATTTTTGTTTAGTTTGATGATTAAAAAAATTTTGATAATTTATTAATAGTGATTAAGAAGATTAATTAAATTATCTTTTTAACAAAAAATGTACTTAAGAGCTTTTATCATAAAAATTGTCAAAAACATAATTTTTATATGTGAAAAAAAAATTATTTTTAATAAATTATTTTTGTAATTGAAATATAGGGCGCTAAATTTGTAATTATCACACTTTTTGGACGTCTAAATATACGTTATTTATTAAAAAAAATCCAATTTACTTAAAGAATTGTTTTTGATGAATCATTATTAACAATAGGAAACATCAACATTTCAAATTCTTTATTAAAAATAAAAATAAGTTACTAACAAAAAAGTATAATTTTTAAATTAATTAAAGTATTGTACCAATGATATTTAAATTTTTTGACAAGTCTTTAATTGCGAAAATACCTTGTATAAAATTTTTTGCCAAATTATAATATTTTATATTTATAAAGCAACTAGAATATACAATATTTTTGAAGACAGGTTTTAAAATTCATAATAAACGGTCACTGAAGTGATTTCGTAAAAGTTTACAATCGTTTAGTCATTTCAGTAATAATTAGAGATTATTTAGTTTTATTAATAAAATGAAATTGGTCAAAATAAATAAATAAAAAAATTTGTTATAACTTTTTTATAATAATAAAAATTAGTAGTATATTTAAAAATCTTTGAATGGTAGTTTTTTTAATTTGAAAAAAAACGAACTGGCTCACTTGAAAACAATTTTATTTTTTTGA
This sequence comes from Strongyloides papillosus, assembly GCA_005656395.1. Taxonomy (NCBI): domain Eukaryota; kingdom Metazoa; phylum Nematoda; class Chromadorea; order Rhabditida; family Strongyloididae; genus Strongyloides; species Strongyloides papillosus. Next base: position 287,429 of record SRSI01000062.1, read on the forward strand.
AAATTTCTAAATGTTGAATATCTAAAAATCTTTTGGTTTAACTAAAAAGGTAATATATCGAAACATTAATAATTTTTTAAAAATATTGTACGTAATAAATAATACGAATTACTTTTTTCGCGGAATTATTTAAGTAATTAATCACTTTAATTAAAAATATTAGAGTTTTCTCGATGAAGTTTTTTTAATTAATTATTTAAAGTAGAAAATAATATAAAAATTCTTAGCACTCAACAAAATAATATAATTTTTTTTAAATGAAGTAAATAAATTTTTGTAAACAACTAAAAAGTTTATTATACCTTATTTTTGTATTATTTTAAGAAATAATGCGTAATGGTTACAATGCCAAACATAAATTAATTTATATGACATTCACTTTCTTTTTATTTGTACACGTGATAATGAGATCTCAAAAGCAAATTTTCTAACCTTCCACCATAACTTATTATTTCTTTCTCAATATAAGTTTATTTTCAAATGATGCAAAATACAATTTTGAAGTACATAAACACATTGCAATTATAGTCTTAAAATCGTTTATTGCATTAAAAATGTATTTTTTGACTTTTATATACAAATTGAATAATTTAAGTGCATAGTATTATTTGAGATTTATTCTTCTTTAACTAGAATTTTAACGAAATTGAAATTTCATTTTATTGGAGCTAAAGATGATGATATTTACTGTTGATTTTTGGATTTATAAATGCAACACGTTTTAAGATAATTATATTTATAAACATTAGAAATAATGCTGTTATTTTCAAATATAATTATTATTATGGTGTAATTATAAGCTATAATTTAACTTAACAAACATTTTATATTAACTTGAATTTAATTACGCATTTATTTTTTTGCCTTTACAAATTTGAGTTTTTATGTTACAAGTTATTTACAAAATGACAATGTTAATCAATTTTGTAGTTTTAAAGATAGAAAATCACATTGGAAAATTCAAAAGAATAAAAAAATGTTTATTGTTTAAAATTTTATTTGTGTAAATTAAGTGTATACAATAATTCATTAAGAAAGCTTTAATATCCTGGAGCAGTTCTTGGTGGTGGGCAATGATTGCAAGCACCTGGGCTACCTTTGGGTCCTGCTGGACCTGGTTGTCCTTGTGATCCTGGAGTTCCTGGTAATCCTGCTGAACCTGGATTTCCTGGTTGTCCTTGTGGTCCTGGTCTTCCTGGTTGTCCTGGTGCTCCTGGACGTCCATCTGGTCCTTTTGGTCCTGGTCGTCCTGCTGGTCCTGGTTGTCCAGCTGGTCCTTCAACTGTTGTGACAACACCTGGAGCTCCTCTTGCTCCTGCGTTTCCTGGACGTCCTGGTTGTCCTGCTCTACCTGGTTGTCCTGGTCTTCCGTCAAGTCCTCTTTTACCTGGAAGTCCTGGTCTTCCTGGTGTTCCGGCATTTCCACGTGGTCCTTTTGGTCCTGGACGTCCTGGTGCTCCTTGTGGTCCTTGTGGGCAATCGAAGCAGAAATCGAAAGCTGGAGCTGGGGTGGCAGCTGGACCATCTGGGCCATTTCTTCCTGGTTTTCCTGGTGCACCATCTTGACCATCACGACCATCTTGTCCTGGTAATCCTGGTGGGCCTTGTGGTGATACACCGCATCCACAGCATCCTCCGGTTGGGCGTGCGCCAAATGATCCTTCAACTCCTTCAGATGTTCCATATCCAGCTTGACGTTCAAATCTTCCTCCTGAAACTTTAGAAAGAATTTGTGTTCTTGTGACTTCTCTCCAGATATTTCCTGATCTGGATCTACAGAAATCAACTTCATTTTGCATTACGGTTTGGACTTGTTGCATGTAATTGTAAAGCATAGGTACTGAGAAAATAGACATCAAGACTGCGACTGTAGATACGGCAACGCCAATGAAGGCAATTGAACGTAGGTTTTCAGCTTCTCTGATGAGTTTCTTATTGTCTTGCTCCATAATAGAATAATTAAACAATGATAATTATTTAATTTTGTTGGCAAAAGGAAATCTTTTATATAGAAAAATGTTGACATTAGTACCACCTTTATGTAGCCTTGAAACACTTTCCGTAGTCGGTACCTCTTTTTTTTTATTAAATTTACATGTTGATTTTTTAGCTAAGGAAATAACTTAACAAATATCATTAGTACATGAAAAGGTTTTAATGTATTAAAACAGGTTTTTCATTAAAATAGTAATATAAATAGGAGATTTATTGGTTTCCATTAAGTGAAAAAAATAATACTTCTATAGGAAAAGGATGTCAAAAAAGGATGGAAAGAGAGAGACAGAAGCTTCGAAGCATATTGTCATCTTTATTGTATCAAATAATGGAAAGGACGTTTGACTATCCTTGATACTATCTTTGATTATCATATGAAAGATAATTTAACATAAGGTTAATGAAAAAATTGGCATTCTTGCGTCATGTAGAGTTATTTTGTAAAATTTCAATGATCAATTAATTTTTACTAAAATTTGCAAATTAATTATGAGAAAAATTGTGACATATCACGGTGAAAAATCAACAATGTTTGATGTTCAATATTTTTTTTATAATAAAATAAACAGTTATTATAAAAATTGTTTATTTTTTATCATTAAAAAATAGATATTTATTTAATTAAATTATACTATTTATCTGATAAAAAATTACCAAGAAATGTAATTAAAAAATAAAATATTTGCAATTTGTCAAGGTTTAATAATAAATATTGAAAAAGAAATGAAACAATATTTCATACATTTTTTTATTCTACAGTTAATGATTAAATGAAGCTAAAGTGAAAACAATTTTACCATAGATGAAATGTCTGTAAACAGTCTCAGTATGATACATCAACCATATTACTTATTTAACATTTTGATGCTATTTAAAACAACAAACAAATAAATGAGACATGATCATTTATGACTTTTACTAGAATAATATGTCTTTTTATAAATTAAAATTTTATATATATTCTTGCTTTTATTAATTTTATGCTTATTAGATCTATTCCTCCTTTCAGATATCATCGTCTATCAAAATTATATATAATATCATATATAGTGATAAATATTATTGGTTAATTTTATATAAATTTATATTAACTAAGTATCTATTATGTCATTAAATAATAAAAATTTAACTTCATCTAATAGTAAAGATATATACACTTTCAATAGTAATTGCTCTGAAAAAAGTGACGATGATAGTGAAAAATTCAACCTAACAGATGGTAATTGGTTTTTGAAATTCAAAAATTTGCGTAAGTATATATTATATACATTATTTTTTAATTTTGACAATTACTGATCTATCTTTTTTTAGTTCCTATAAAAACATTATCAATCTTATTTTTTATATTTCATGGAACTCTATCAGTATGTATGTTACGATATGTGAGATTTAGAAAAGTAGAATATATGTTTATTGCTCCAGTAGCATTAATGACTGGAGAATTTTTCAAAATATTTCTTTCAACAATATTTTTAACAATTGAAAATAAATCTTTAATTGATGCGGCAAAAATACTGCATTTAGAGACAATGATTAATTGGAAAAGTTTTCTTAAAACAAGTATACCAGCATTTTGTTATGCAATTCAAAATTTATTGTACTACTATGCTATTAGTTATCTTGATGCTACATTATTATTGGTGTTGCAACAAATAAAGATACTTACTACAGCTTTCTTTACCGTTCTTTTACTTAAGAGAAAACTTTCTACAATACAATGGTTATCTATGGTTGTTCTTATTGTTGGTATTATTTTAGTTCAAATAAAGTTTCCAAGTATTAAGAATAGCAATATTGTAAATAATTCAACGAATCCAAATAATACAATTGAAACAACTACCCATTATTATCCGCTACCAAATCCACTCCATATACCACCACAAATTATTGGTTTAATAATGGTTCTTACAGGAACAACAATTGCAGGATTTGTTGGAACATTTCTAGAAAAATTGTTTAAAAGTTCCGTAACATCAATTTGGGCACGAAATTTTCAATTATCAATATTTTCTATTCCTGTTCATTTAACAACTGCTTTTGTAAATTTTATTTTTTTTAAATAATATTTTTTTATATTTAGCTATCAGAATACAATAAGATCTCAACTCATGGTCTCTTTATAGGGTTTGATTATTGGGTAATTTTAATGGCTTTTATATTCGGAGTTCATGGAATGGTTGTAGCAATATTATTAAAGCATGCCTCATCAATTTTAAAATGTTTTGCATCAGGATTTGTAATTATATTAACAGCATTGGTTTCAATAGCTCTTTTCGATAAATGGCCAAGTTATTTAATGATAATTGGAACTCTTGTAATTTTCGTAGCAGTTTATATGTACACAAAATATCCATATAGATCTAAAATTAGAACAAATCCAACTATTGTTGAAGCAAAAGCGTAATACTCTTTAATAGAATAATGTATAAAAAATAGATATTTACAATTATAGATTCCTTATACTTTTACTAAAACTTCTTTATTCAAGTATTTAAAATCAATAAAATTAAAATAATTAACATATCAATATTTATTCAGTCAACCACAATTTTATATTTATCAAAATATTTTTATAAACGAAGTGTTTTTTAATTATAATGTTTAATTAATATAAAATTTCTAATATCATATTCAGTATCTTGAATACCAAATGATAAACATGAGATTTATGTATCAACATTTGATTCCAAAAGTCTTGATGAAAATTAATTATTTATTATTCAATGAACAGGTTGTATCTTAACCAACCGGAATTCGTTGAAGTTGTCGGAGTTGTTTAAAGATTCTCATATTTCTCTTACCAAAGACGTTATAAAAAGGTAGAAATCCCTTTTTAGTATATCTAGAAATCTTCAATTCTTTTAATTCTAAATATAAAGGATAAATCTGATAACCTGTTGATAATTATGCTTACCTTCATCACAAAGTGGATTTTGTTGAATAAATGTATCAGTACATCTTGTAAATCTAATTATATCATCAAATTGATCACATAGCTTTAGTATTTCACATTCTTCAGAAGATGATGCTTGTAAAATAATTGACGAAAGAAACAAAAATATTAATATTAAGTTTTTAATCATATTACTTAAATGAAATAGTTAGTGTAAAGAATTTCAAATATTATTAAGTGATATTTAAAGATGTGAATAACTAATGGTGTATATAATTATAGAATAAGAAAAAATGATTTTAGGAAAAATTAATTCATGAATTTAAAAACAAAAAATTGTACCTAATAGAATGTCAGAATTTAAGTAGTAATTCATTATTCACTTTACTTTAGTTTTTTAAAATTTCTTTCTGCAATATTATTTTGAAAGAAAACAATTTATCTTAGATAGAATCAAATGTTACCAGAGGGATAAATGAGGTAATGCATAATTTTGGCATTTTTAAATGTTAAAATATTCATTAAAATATGATATCAGGAAATATTTCTATCTATCATAAAAAGTTAATTAAGCTTTAAAAGTTAATGTACTATATTAAAATATACATTTCATAAAGTTTTAATTTTCATACAAATTAAAATCTTACGGCAATAAAAGGAAAAAAATTATAAATTTTAAGTAGTAAGGGATTTAGTTTATGATTAACTTTTATGGTGGTTTTTTTTTATTTCAGCGAAGTATATTTATGTAATTGAGATATATAAAGTGTGTGGGTTATTTTTAATTTCCTTCTATGATATTTAAAATTCAAAAACCAAATGGCAGCAATTTATTTTAATTTTATTAATAATTAACTAAAAATATACATGGTACTCAATATACTATAACAAATGTTTTAAAATTCTATTGTTTTTGGCATTTTTCTAAGAATGTACACCTAATTACTTTACTTCTCCAATTTGATTTATGGTATTGCCTCATAAAAAAGTATTTTGGTGAACTAGTTATTTCTGATTCCATAAGGAAAAACCATTGTATCATTATAGCATGTTCCTCAGCAAAGCAGTATACCGATTCTTGATCTTCAGGCAATGATAGAAATTTTATATGAATCTAAATTAAATTATTAGTATTATTTTAGTAATATTAATAATTACCTTTATAGTTTCTTGTGGTCCTAAAAAACCCATTGAATGTGTAATTACATAATTTAAGGGATATGATGCTACAATTCTATAACAAATCCACAGGCTTTTATTAAAATTTGTTAAATAAGCATTTGCATTATTTTTTTCATTTATTGTCACTGGATCAGGAGTAACATTAAGGCATTCATTTATAGTAAGACTTTCTTCATCTCGACTTATTTGTAAAGAATCCTCTTTAACACTTACTTTTATTGGACATTTTACAATATTTTCTAAATTTATTTGTTCTTTCTTTAAAAGAATTGTCTATAATGATTAAAAATATATTAACTTACTTCTTTATCATTTAGAGTTTTGTAATCAGAAAGTGACACTTTTTTAAATTCTTTATTTTCGTCTATAATTTCTAAATTCGAACTTTCATCTATTCTTCGTTTTTTTTGTTTCCTTTTTTTACGAAATAAAAACATTATAAAGATTACTGAGAATAAGGTGAAAATTATAACACAAGCGACGACCTAAATATACAATTTAAAATAAGAACTATATTTAAAACTTAAAACACGGATTATATTTTATAAATATGACTCACCGAATGATTAAAATGTGACATGTTATATCATTTCACCGTTTTTCTATCACTATAGGTATGCAAAAAACTTTGTTGATATATCATGAAAAGATTATAATATTATAAAATTTAAATAATATTTATTAATCACAATACAGTTTTATACAATATTATTTTACTGATAATAATCTTTCAGTTAAATGTATCAAATGTATAGCTTATGTTCTTTGATATTTATTTATTTAAGGGATTGTCCAACATATAAAAGTATTAATTTTAAGAACATGCACGGAACTTGAAGTTATAAATAGTTATTTTCACCTATCTTTAAAGGAAAATAATAAATAAATAATATTCATCAAAAAAATTTGTTTTCTCTTAAAAATCACTTTATCTCTATAGCAATAAGTATGTATTTTAATTAACAAAAGCATTGATAAAAAATTTTAATAATATAAATTAAAACTAACATCTATGATTTGTATAATAATGGTATAATTATCATAATTTGGGTTTCAGTTATGCAAATGTTTTGTAATCTCCAGCAAAACAAAATTTTACTATGAGGTTTCTAATTGTTGGTGTTTTAATATTTTTAAAAGGTAAAAATATATTATACAAAATGGGTAATTGTTTTGATTATCATCGCGTTATGCAAAATTGTTGCAAATACTATAGTAAAAAATTTAACAAATGTAGAATTAGTCTGTACTCTAAATTTTAAAATATTTTATTTAAAATGTATTAGAGCTTATTTTTTAGTGTATATTTTTATTTTATAATCTTAATTACGAGTAAATAAAATTTAACAATAAAACAAATATATTTAATAAAAAAAAGCATACAAAGTTTTAATGATAGCAAAAAAAATAAGTTAATTTAAATAATTTGGTCATTATATAATTTTTTTTTGATCTATTAACGTGCAGAAGTAAAACTCTAAAATAAAATGGTTATCAAATAAATAAATAAAAAACTTTATTTTTGGTTAAAATAGTTATACATAAAAATAAATAGTAAATGCATGTAATAGTGTTATATTTTTGGTTTTCTACATAAAATCATGAATTTTTATACATAAATACCTTCTTTTTCATACAGTTATAAGTCCATTAAATTTAGTAGTGTTCAATAATAATTAATTGTTTTAATGCACATTTTATATAAATTGTCATGGTTATTTACTTTTGTACTATTATTAATAAATTAATGAAAATTATTTTATTATAAAGTATGTATGCAAAAAAATTAACAAATTTATTTTACTAATATTTATTAAAATCAAAAAAAAGTTATCATTTAAGAATATACACATTGATGATTTAGTTTACCAGTATAAAAAACTCACCTTAAAGTTATTATTAATAAAAAATTGCTATTTTAATAAGCATAAAAATATACACTTTCTAAACAAAATGATAAAAAAATTGTAAACACTAATGTTATTGTGAAATCAAGAACTTACTCTTGTTTAAATTTGAAATTACAAATATTTGTACTAAAGTTATTTGAAATATAAAACCAAATTGATTTCGCTAGTAAAAAATATTTTGCATTTTGTTAAAATTTTGAATACGAAAATGATCATCACTGTGTAGCGGCTAATATAAAGTTTATTAAATCGCTGTTAAAAAAATCTTCTAAACTTCTTAATAAAGTAAAGAGCAAATAGTTTTGCCAATTAATTGTAACTTTCAATAATTTACCAATTAAAGAAAATGCGAATGTTTAAATACCTCAAAAACTAATTACTGATAAAGTTCATAATAATTAATCTTCAAAGCATTTAATAAATATGTTTTTTATTATATTAAATATAGCTGTACTTAACCGGAAAGAATTTCTCTCATAAGAAGATGTCTTTTGCATTATAATTATTTTATTTCGAGCACGTTACTGCTTTACATTGTTTTTTTTCTTCACACAATTGTAATGCAATTACTTATAAAAATGAGAGATGAAATTATATGTATGAAAACGCATGATGCATTTTCTTATCAGTACAAACCATATTCTACCATCTAATGTATATATAAATTGTTTAGTCATTTCTCTTTTCTACAATTTTTCTTTTCTAAAAATATTTGTAAAAATAAATAGTTTTGATTAACTAAATCATCATCTGTATATTTTTAAATAGATATTTTAGATAAAAATTAACTTTGATAAAAATTAATTATATAAAAAGACTCTTGCAAATAACATTTAAAGTAATATAGAATTCTATATGTAAAAATAATTTGATCCAGAGAAAATGTTCTGCAAATAGTATAAAAATATCTTCATGGATTTTCTAAGATAATTTATATATTATTTAGAAATAATTTCTAATTGATTTAACTTTTATCATGTTGATTGATGTTTAACGAAGTTTATTGACAAAATTTCCTGTAATAACATTTAATAAGATTTAAATTAAAATAAATAATACTATTGAATTTAAAAGTTTTCGTTGTTTCTGAAAATTGTGTTATATTAAATAATCTTAATGAAAGACCTTGACATTAAAATATAATATATACCAACTGATTCGAGATATATTTTATTAACTATTTATTTAATTAGAAATTTTTTGATTTATTAATACATCACAAGATAGAGTTCCAAGTACATGGTGTTTATATAAAAAATAAGAAAAATACTTCATCAAAATTAAATAGAATGTTTTAAACTACTATTTCAATAAAACACATCCTTAGTTAGTCAATTTCTAACTACTATTTTTTTAAGATAATTTTATACAATCTTTTAAATAGTTACTAATAACTTACAATCTCGACAATATGTGTGTAAATACATTTTCATACAAAATAGAAGAAAATAGAAGCATTAATTCAACATATAAAAGGTAATTAATATAGTGATTTTTAAAGTTAGATAATGTAAAACATATTTTGCAAAAATATTAACGAAGAAATATTTAATAATTTAAAAAATGCTCTATTTTATATTGTTGAACTGAAAAGTCACGCTAATAATTATTACGTCAAAGACTCTATATAAAGAATTTAGTTATGAAATAATGCATCGAGATTTTTATAAACTACATATGAAATTGTATAGGTCATATGGAATGCTTATTTAATTTTTTTAGAATAAATATTAATATATTGCTAAGCAACCAATAATTTTAAGCCCAATCTTTGATTATTGAAGTTAGTGAATAAATATTATTGTAAATTTAGTATAAAATTAACTACTCAACACAAGAGAAGCTTATTTTTTTTATAATTATAAATATTTAAAATATAATGCAAGAATATGATTATATTTAGATATTCCTCGAAACCCATCACTTATTATGAATATAGAATATTTATGTATAATCTCACATATAAACAAAGTTAAAATAAGAGATTATAAAAATCAAATGATATTCTTAGAGAAAAAATGACAAAATTGTCAAGGAAAAGATTTTTAACTCTTAGCGATTTTATCATTAATGTAGTGAATAATGATGTTTAAAAAAATTTCTAAAATAGTTCTAGAGTAAATAATTAATTATTACAAATAAACGAAATAATGATTCAATGTTTTTTTTAAAAAGAAATTTCCCGTTTTAAATTTTCCTATTTTCACTGCTTTGAAAATAATTTTTTTAAAAGCATTTTTTGTCATTAAAATAAAATTTTTAAAATTAACATCAATAGCAACGGATAAATAATATTTAAAACGGACAAATAAGCATATGTTAAGTGAAAAATGTTGAATCTTATGGCCAATTTAGAATAACAAATCCGTTTATGTCGACCCCTGTGTCTCATTTAAAATAAAATATAGAAATCTTTTTACAAATCGATTTACTTTTTAGATATAAAAACAAACCTTCAGTATAACTAAATTTTTTAAAAGAGAATAGTAAAAAAAGTTAGATTACTAGTGATCGAAAATAAGAACATTCGTTACAAAAAACGATTTTCATGCTACTAAATTAGTGAAACGTAAATCCCACACTCAAATCTCTTAATTTTAAAAAGTGTTTTTAAAAAATAATTAAATAATCTATGACTTTTATGCGTCAATAAACATCAGAAATTAAGTAAAATTAGATAAAATTATTAAAATTATATTTGTTATCTTTAATAAAGAAAATTAATAGGCATTAAATATTTTGCTTGATAGCAAATTATTTTATAATTATGCTTAATTTTTTTTCTTTGAGCAATTTATTCCCACATAATATTGAGCTAATTACAAACAAAAACAACGAGATATTTTCAGAAGACTTTATGATAGGTAAATTAAGGATTATAATAATTAGATAAATTTCACTTCCACAACTAAAATATTTTCGAAATTAAGATTGATAACATAAAATTTCTAATTGTTTATTTACGACAATTTCATTATATTATATAAAATAGTATTATTGTTAATATTTTAACATAAAAACAGCTGGTATTTATTTCATTGAAATTGAAATGAATTTTTTTTCGTTGCATGTGTTAGATTTAACAAATAAACATGAAATTTACACTCATAATACACAATTTTCACAAATAAATATGATATTAATTGATAGTGATAAATCATATTTTAGTTAGATTAAATTTTTCATTGACAAAACAAAATAAAAATTGATGATTGAAAGATTTGTTATGCAAGTAATAGATCTTTTAATTTGTTCATATTGTGATTTTTAATGTTCAATATATTAACGATACAGATTATTAATGAATTAAAAATGCATGGTTTTTTTAAACAAGAAATTATTAAACATTTCTTACAACATTATTACAAAAGTATTACTACTTATTTATTAAAAATCAAATTTTTATGTGTCTTAGAAAATAAACAGTTTATCAACAAAAATCGTATAACTTAGATATTAATAGTGCAAGATTTTAAATAAAATTAAGATATTATTTAGATAACTTAGAAGTTTATGCTTATAAAATTATAGGTACAAAAAATAGGAATATGTTTGTATTGTAAACAAGTTTATAAAATTACTGTAATACTTCAAAAGGTATTTTTTTATGACAAAAAAAAAATTATCAATTACAATAAAACAATTGCATTGACAAGAATAAGAAATTCTTATCAATCATTCATACAAACTGATTTCAACATTTCTCTCTATGACATTCCAATCCATCATCCAAAACTCTTGTATGAAATTCACAATACCAGCAACAAAGGTAGATTACTTTTTCTTTTACATGGGGAATAACCTTTACTGGTTATATGGTAAAAATATATTCAAAAAAAACCAATCTATCATTCGCAAAAATGATTTTTAGATAGTCTTTGAAATTAAATTCATATGAAAGCACAATTTTGTAATATTTAACGTTTATCTGATATTTAAATAAATTCAAGTTGGGCGTTGACCCTCCCCATTAATGGTTAAAAATTTCTGGTATATAAGAAAATATTTAAAACTTATGACTACTTATAATTTATTAAATTTTAAATTTTTACATTCACTTTGTTACTTAATCCTCGAATGTTGTTATTTTAATTCACCACTCGGTAAACTATTGTAACAATTTTCAACAGGTTATTTTTATATTTTTTGTCTGTATATCGTCTATGTAAGTAATTTAAGAAATGTTTTTACTAGCTAAATTAAAAATATCTTATTTATCAAGTAATATATTTTGACGACCCATTATTCATCATATGATTTAGTAGACATTAGTAGACATTAGTAAAAATAATTGCTCTTTATCACTTTATAGATTGTCGTATCCGTTCTGATAAATTTTTATTAAAATCATGACTTCTACTATACTTGATGCTGTGGTTTCTTCAACCGCATCATTCGATTCTATAACAGCATTCCAAGAACAATTTTCGTTAGTAATGTACTTTGGATTTATTATTGCTTTTATCTTAGCTTTTGCTATTGGAGCTAACGATACAGCAAATTCATTCGGTACTTCTGTTGGATCTAAAGCATTAACACTCATTCAAGCTTATGTTCTTGCGTCTATTTTTGAGACATTGGGAGCTGCACTTCTTGGTAAGAATAATAAAAAATAATTTAAAAATAAAGTATGTCTTAAGGTTACCAAGTAACCGATACAATGCGTAAAGGAGTCGTAGACGTGAACGTTTATGATGGATCCCCAGGTGAATTGATATTAGGACAAATCGGAGTTTTAGCCGGTTGCGGTACTTGGCTTTTAATTGCTACCTGGTTAAAGTCTCCAGTCTCAACAACACACTCAATTGTTGGAGCCACCCTTGGATTTTCTTTAATTCTCCGAGGTACTGTAGGCATTAATTGGTACCAAATAGGGAAAATTATAGCTTCATGGTTTGTTTCTCCGGTTTTATCTGGTTTTGTTTCTATTGCCCTTATTAATATTCTCCAATTAATTCTACAAATTTGGGTATGTTTCTTATTTTATAGAAAAATATTTAATAATTTTTTAGTCAAAAGAATATATTGGAGCTGTTAAAATTCTTCCAGCTCTTCTTGTCATCACTGTTGCTGTTAATTGTTTTGCCATACTCTATGAAGGCCCAACACTTTTTAACATTAATACTTTAACATCTTATCAAGTATGCGGAATTTCTCTAGCAATAGGTCTTGCCTGCGGTGCTGCAACATATCTATTTGTCAAGCTTTATCTGAATAGGCAAATAAAATGTAATAAATATAATCTTATAATAAATATAAATCTTTTTAGCAATATTGAATGGGAATGTTCCACGATTAGATGAAGAAAAGATCAACAAAGACTCAAGTTATTTTTCATGTCCATTAAATGAAGAATTTGAGAAAGCAACTAACTTTATGAGCAAGAATTCTAATAGTACTAAAGCTCTTTTACCTAATGATAAAACGTCCAAAGATGAAGTTTTATTAGACGTTGAAGTAAAGGGAGGTAAAAATCATGAAAGTAATGGACAAGTAATACTTTTTGAAACAGGATATACTCAGGAACAACTTGAAATGATATGTATGAATAAAGTTTTTGGATACCTCCAAATACTAACAGCATGTTTTGGTGGTTTCGCCCATGGAGGTAATGATGTTTCAAATGCTATCGCTCCAATTGTATCAGTATTTTCAATTTGGAATGAAGCTGATGTTCAACAAACTGGAGGAACTCCATTCTCACTTTTACTTTTTGGTGCTCTAGGAATGTGTGTTGGTTTATGGCTTCTTGGTCATCGAGTTATTTATACAGTTGGAAGTAATTTAACTGAAATAACTCCTATAAAAGGATTTGCCATAGAATTTGGTAGTGCAGCGACTGTTTTATTTGCTTCAAAATTAGGTCTACCAATCTCATCAACTCAATGTAAAATTGGTTCTATTATGTTTGTAGGAATTTGTGATAAAACAGCAACCTTTGAATGGCATACATTTAAAGGAATTGCAATATCATGGTTAGTAACTTTACCAGCAACTGCCCTGTGTAGTGCTCTCATTACTTGGATTCTTAAATCATGTATTTTATAATCTATCAAATAGTAATTTACATGACTAATTAGAATAACAGCGATTGTAATTTTAATATCAACTTGATATATAAAATGTAACGGGTATACTATGTAGATGATAACAATCAATCTACCATTAAACTGAAATTCAGTTTTAAATTTTAAAAGCTTTGTGCTTTAAAAGTTTTATTATTCGTTTTGTTTTATAATTATTAATATAATAAAATATCTTTTTACTTATAACTAATATTTTGCGAACTTTTGCAATATAAGGTCATTTAAATATATAATGAGGAAGAGAATAGTAAAAAAGTTTCCAACCAACCGGATTCGAACCAGTGACCTAAGGATAACTATTTTATAATCTACAGTCCTCCGCTCTACCAACTGAGCTATGGTTGGATGCCTCGGGGCTTTTCAGGGTAAATTTTCAAACAACTCCATTTTAAACTGTGTAAATCTAGGAAAAAAATGTTTTTCGAGATCTAATTGATATTAATTTACAAGGTAAAGGTTTTATCTGTATAAATAATTTTAAGTTATAACAATTTTTTAGTTTTGGATAAGTATTAGAAATTTTAAAGTTTGTTTTTAGCAAAGTGATGCAAAAGATATAAAGAAGACTTTATTTTAACACACCAGATACAATAAAATCCAAAACATATAACTAAGTATTTGAACTAGAGATTTCTCATCCAGTGATAATATTCGGATCTTAGCATAACATTGCATTTTAACAAAAAATAGTTTCATTGTATAAGTAACTCGCTATTTAATTAATTTTAATATGTTATTATTAATTTTAAGGTAGCACTTATAGCTAACATCTTTTGTTATAGTAAATCTCTAATAATAATATTCTGTTTCAATAAAATGGTTTTACTATACTATAATGATACTAATGATACTTAACATATTTCAAATAATTAAATGATAAAATTATTAATTTGATAGCAATTGTATTAACTTTATTCTAACAAAATGCAGTTAAATTATAGGAAATATTCTAAAAAACGTTTTTTAAAAATTCTTTTGTAAACAAGGTTATTAATTTTTATTTCACCACAAACATATCAAGATAATCATTTATTTATAAGTTACAATAATATGTATAAATGATATATTAGTAACTCTCAAGGGTATTCATGTCCATTTCTAACAGATAGGTTAAATGAAACACTTGATGATTGTGATCTGTCAACAGGGTGAACCGTATTAAGACCTGATTTTTCTTCCATTTAGTGTCATGATTATCAAGCTCTTCATTTTTATCGTGCTGGAGTGTATTTAATCTGTTATGTGCAAAATATTATGTAATTCATTTTTTTGCATGGATTTTAAGTAATCATCTTCTATATCAGATTCATCTGAATCACAAGAATTATATGACAATGCTAAATTATTTAAATTTTTATTAATGCTATTCATAATTGCACTTGTCAAAACTTCAGGCTTTGATTCATTTGGAAAATGTTTTCGAATTTCATTAAAAATACTTCTTCTATTATCATTTTCAATGTCTTGATATGTAATTTTTTTTGCTTGTTTTGGTATCACCGAGTCACCTTTACTACGGATTGAGTTAATTCTGCTTAAAGCCTTTTCAACTTCCAATGTATCCGAAATTTTGTCACTCAAATGGGAGCTAGCATAAATTGGACTTCTAAATTCTACTACTTTTTTATTTGCTTCACTTTCTCTTAATGCCTCCTCAAATGTTTTTTTTCTGAATGCTCTTATAATTTGTGATGCATCAAATTTTTCGCGTTTTGCTTTTCTAATTAAGATAGGTTTCAGTATCTGCGCATTTAATCTTTCAAATAATGTTCTTAAAGAATTTTTTCCCTTCAAACCAGCTATATCTTCAATTCCTGAAATTGTATAATCTATATGTCTACTTGAAATAGTTTCAAGCATTGTTTTATCCCTATCGTCCTTCTTTTTAACATCCAGAAGATTTAATAATGGTTTAATCGTTATTCCCTAAAATATTAATATATAAAAAACATTAGTATGATTTATGATATGCCTGAACAAAAACTGAAAAAAATATTTCTACTAAAGTTGCTGTTATAAACATATTCTTTGCTAATATATTATCTGGTAAACTAACAACTACACCATAAGCAATTGCTCCACGTAAACCAGAGTAACTAAGTACAAATTGATCAACGATTGAAAATTTTTCTTTTTTGAATTTATTAAGCACCCAACATTGAGCAAAAATTGTTACAACTCTATATAATAAACAAAAAAATACCGTACATAAAACAAATGCCGTGTCCCATTGATGTTTTAAAGTGGAGATTGTTGATAAACCAAGAAACATATAAATAACTGTTTCTGAGGAGTGAGAAAACATTTTTACAAAATATTTAACGGATGAAGATGCAGATTGTGTGAGATTTTCTTTAACATATTGTTTCATCAACATCCCACATATTGTAATTGCTATAATTGATGAAAAGGCAAACATTTCAGAGGTAAGATAAGATAAATATGGGAGGGCAAAAACAAAAACTGGTGCCATAGTAACAATGTTTTGTGAATATTTTGTTAATAACGAAACAATAACAGCAAAAATAATACCAACCATTGCACCACCAAGTGCTATTACAGGGAATGATATACAACTTTTAATATAATCCAATGGTTTTACGTTTTCATTACCAATTGATAGAAATTGTCTGAACATCTGATATAGAACTACTGAAATACCATCATTAAACAGTGATTCACCGAATAAGTTAATAAACAAGAATTCATTAATACGTATCTTCTCAAAAACAGCTATAACAGCAACGGGATCGACAGCTGAGATAAGTGCAGAGAAGCATAAGATTTCAAATATCGAGAAATGTACAGAAAAATAATTCATACATCCTAAAGCATAAAATGAAAATCCAATACAAAATGTATTTAAGATTGTTCCAAAAACTGCAAATAAGAGAACAGAATCTGCATTCTCAAATAGTGCACGATTTGGCATAAAATATCCAGCATCAAAAATAATTGGTGGTAGGAGGAAGATAAAAAATGTTGTTGAATCTAAGGTAAAGACACTTGAATCAACATTAACTTCTTTTAATATTAATCCAAGAATAAGACCAACAACAATTAGTAGTGCAGAATCTGGGAAAGTATCTGAGATTCTATTCGAAATATTAAAAATAATCCTCGCAATGGTCGCTGTAACAAGCCATAGTGTCACAATATATGGTGTTGAAACATGGTGAAAATTGAATGAAAATATATTATATTCTGGGGTTTCTTTGATGGTGTCGTTATTGCTAGCTGAAATTTTAAATATCAATATTAGAATGATATTATTAAAGAAAATAAAATTTGAAGTACTTTTGAGAAGCCCCATTCTAAAATAATAATATTATATAATTACAATTTAGCTAGACTAAATTTTCAATCAATTAATTTTCCATCGGAAAATCTGAAATTACTATAGAAAAACAATGAATATAAAAATAATAAAAATTATAAAAATTTTTACGTAAATTTCTCATGACATGAAGCAATAAAAGCAATATGTTATTTATTATTACGCATTTTCAAAAAGCCAATAGATTCATTTGTTCATTTTCATAAATTAAATGACAGTTGAAATATCAAACAACATTTACAAATAGATTTGAAATGTAAAATTAAAATACATTGTCTACAATTATTTAACATTGATATGTTAGTTAGAGGTAATTGGTAAAAGTTTTAACGATTTTAAAATTTCTTCTAAAATGGTAATAAGGAATATAAAATATGTACATAAAATCGACTTGTTTCTAAATTGATCATTTTCTAGCTGTATTTTAAAATAATTGAGATTAATAATTAACATAGAATCTAAGAATTATGTCAATTTAATTTCTGATATATGTAATTTTTAATTTACCGAACAAAATGTTAATAAAATAAATTTAAAAATAATCATGAACAAATCACTAAAGTTCATCTATCAGATATTTTTTTATATAATCCGTAGTATAGTATAATTCAATGTAAATATTTCTTCATATTGACATCGACTTATGACTTAAAACAGTAAAGAATAATTTATTTTGTGATAAACAACATGGTAAAATATATTTTTATTCAAGTATTAATACTTTTATTACGTTAAAATAAAAATGTACAAAAGTTATATGAAATCAAAAATAATAAAACAAGAATGTGTGCATGTATATAAATTTACCATAAAAGAGTACAATTTATGATTGAAAAATCTTATATTTTGTTATAATGAGGATGGCGATATAGTTATACAATTTCTATTGTGTAATTGCAGATTTCTTCATAGTAATAACATTTTTACCTCTTAATGTAGAAACATTTTGAAAACAAAAATAAAAAAAGACTTACGCTACTAACAGTTGCCAGAAGGTCTTACATACAAGTAGCAAAACAACTCGTAGCTGATTTACTTCGGAAATCAAATGGGATCCGGTGTATTCAGCAGGATACAGTTAAAGTCATACTGCCAACTATAGGTGACAATGTCTTATATTCCTAAAAATTTATAACATTGTCACCTACACTTGACAATGTTAAAAAACTAAACATTATCAATTACAGTTAACAATTTGATTGTATAAAAGCAAAACACAAGAATCATTTTTACATGATTATTTTTAACGATATAAAATATAAGTCCTTTTTTAAAAGATGTGGAAATAAATCTCTTAAATTCTAATATCTAAGAACTCCAAAAATGTTGTTATTATTCAAAAAATAGTTGTTTTTGCGGCATTTTATAAAATTATTGATCTTATATCCATATATATATAGACGCTTCCTGTGTACAAACTGACATATAAATTGTAAGCGAATGAAATGAAAAAGGTGTGGGTTTGTATCATTATGAGACAGTCGGTTTGAATAACCCAGTTAAAGGTAAAACTGGATTCTGAGGTTAATTCTTCGGATTTCGAAATTTTGGCATGAAGCTAGAAACAGCTTCTAATATTTTAAACGTTTTTTCGGATGTAATATAATATATCGACTATTACTTGTTAGAAGTAGATCTTCAGTTGTATAATTGCATCTAAAATATAAAATTATACATAAAAACAAATCAAAATGGTAACTGAAATTTTGTTTGTTATTTTTTCCCAGTGATTATCATAAACTGCTAAACAAATATTTAAAATTATTTATATGAAAATGTTGCTATTGTAATTCTTTGTTATAAATAAGTTTTAAAAAAAGACTTACACCACTAACGGTTCCCAGGAGGTCTCCCATCCAAGTACTAAGATAGCTCGCAACTGATTCACTTCGGAGATCGGACGGGATCCGGTGCATTCAGTAGGATATGAGCGTAAGACTAGTTGCCGACTCTTGTATGTCGACCCGCCAGATCTGTAGGATATGTGCCAGTGGCGTCCAAATTGTTTTTTAAATAATCATTAACATAGATATTTAATGATAAACTCTAGATCATATAGGTTATATATAAAGCTTTTGGCTATGCTATCCAATTAAATAATATAAAATTAATTTTAAAATTACTATATAAAAATATATTTAAAGACTTTTGTTATTATTGGTAGAATAGTTTCTTTTTTGCCATTTTCCGTTAAAACATTGACCTTATAATGATATATATATGCATTTGCTGCAAATTAAACTGACATAAAATTTGTAAACGAATGAAATAGAAAAGATGTAAGTTGATATTATTATCAAGTCGTCGGTTTAAATAACCCGATTAAATGTAATTATTGAATTCTGAAGTTTATTCTCCAGTTTTCAAAATTTTAGTATGAAGCCAATATGGCTTCTAGTAAAAGCATACAAAAATCGTATTTAAAATGTCATATTAAATTATATTTAACCCATTCTAAGATTACTATGGAAGAAATTTTAGTCTTTAAAAATGAAGAATTACATAGTAAAATATTGAATTATTTGAAATTAACAATTTAATAAATTTATTCTTTCTGTATTAAAGTTCTTGAATTCCAGTAAATGATTTTTTATATAAACCTCAAATTTTTTTACTTCAATATAAAATAAAGGAATAACAATTTGATTATAGCATTAATTTCATTGACAATTTATATGAACTCTTAAAAAAATTATAAGACTTTGATAAAACTAATCTTAGAAGTTAATGAGATATTATTAGAAATTCTTTGTATAATAATTGTTGAATGTAAAAAATAATGTGTCATAACTAAAATAAAGTTTTTACAAATACTTTTTAAAATAATGGAAGTATTGAATTGAATTCTTATAGTATAATAATTTCGATAAGTTTTTGATGACGATTAATTCAAAACTTAAATAGTTTATCCTTATAAAATTTGATTTTATGTAATATTAAAAGAAATTTTTATAGATTTAAAAGCGAATAAAAATATCCATTAAATAAAACAAAAAATAGAAGAGGAATTATGAAAGGTTATATGATTGAGCCCAGCTGTATTAAGATAATTAAGGTGGACATCTTAAGCATGTGATAATTAATGTTGTGTATATGGTACATTTTGTGATTGAAAATAATTCTAACGTATTTAAAATGTCTTTTTAAACTAATATTACTATACATAATCATAAAATAGTAATCTTAAACGTTATCTTTTATATAAAAAGCTAAAATTATATCATAAATGTACATAACATTTTCTGGTATTTTTTGGGTCTTATACTATATATTTTTATAGTTTTTTAATATAAAATATGTAAAATATCATTAATAAACACAAAAAACATTACTAAAATCTAAAATAAGTGTTATTTTTGACCAGATTTTGAACAAAAAAAAAGGTTGGAAAATTGAAGTTTTATGTGTCCCAAACTTTATTTTGGAGGTCCCAAAGGAAAAAGAGACTCTCTGGCGGGGAATCGAACCCCGGTCTCGCACGTGACAGGCGCGGATACTCACCACTATACTACCAGAGATACCAGGGGGCACCTGGGATATTTCCAAGCACGCATTTTTGGGTTTTTTTTTGCATTTTTTCGGAAAATTTTAGTACATAAGCTCTTTTAAGTAAAAATAATGATTATTATTAATAAATATCTGTAAATATATAAACATTGGTACGCAAATGACTTAATAATCATGAAAAAACGGTTGGTTTCAATTTGTGAATAAACTATATAATTACTTTAATAATAAGATTGTATAATCATTTATCGTAAATAAACCGAAATTAATTGTTTTTTATCTGCAATTTTTTAAAATTTGATTTTCAACTACAGTTGATAAAGTTTAAAATCTTTTGGTAGCTAAGAAATTGCCAACTACAAATGGCATTTTGATTATATGTTTACTACTTTATATTATATTTGTCTAATTTGATTAATAAACCTTTTTAATTTCTTTATCCTTGTAATAATAAATTTGATTTGCATATGAAATCTTGATGTCCACATCACTGAATCTCGAATGAGAATTGACATATTACATTCTCCTTCAATTAACTTCTTTCACTTTATTTTACTGTCAATGAAAAAGTGTCAAATTCACTGAAAATTCCTACTATAAAAAGCTATATAGAGTTAAAAAAATGATTAAAATAAATTTTTTTTATTAATCATTGAAAGATGGAAATTCTTACTATAATCAAAAAAATATAGCAAACTTTATTTCTAATATAAAGTTCTCAATTAGAAGAACAGTTGTTTTTTAGAAGCAAAATATTCCAGATTGAAAAAATAACATTAAGTAAAATTGAATAAATTTTTAATTATTACTAAAGTTTCTTTAATATTAAAAACATTGTATATTTATTCATTTTTTTTAAATCAAAAAATGTCCTAAA